>VYZR01015484.1:52672-65144 GCA_013400675.1 Oxylabes madagascariensis
CAAAACAAGTGGTGCACAATGCAATTGCTCACCACCCACTGACAGATGTCCAGCCAGTTCCCAAGCAGTGGCCTCTGGCCAGCTTTCCCTCTAGTTTATATACTGAGCACTCTTGCAACTCGCATACCACGTCCCTCTAGGGTTGGGGTTGGTTTTCCTCCTGTCCTCTCTGAATTCATGCAGATAAAACCACAGGGTAACCCATGGTGTGTAGTCACTCTGTCCTCTCTCCTCATAGCTCCTCATAGCTGAGATACTGGTCTGTAGTGGTGGGGAGTAGAATATATGAATCGCTGGAATTCACGGGACAGTTTTTTGGGCAGTTTCTCCACAGCTGAGGGATAGGTCCATAATGAGGCAGAAATACTTTTTTCATACTTCCAGAGCTGGACAGCCAATCACCCACTGCTTGTCCTTCTCTGTCTCTCTAGGTCATTACTGACAATGAGTTGGCATACAATGGTGTTAAGCTCTGTATAAACCCCCACACATATCTTTCTCCATTTGTCTGGGTTATATACAACAGCTTTCTTGAAGGGATACTTTTCCCTTGGGCCGTCAGCTCCAGAAGCTGAGTACTTGTATCCCTTTTCCATTGACTGCATTGTTAGTGTCCTCTTCCCTAGAAAAGGATCCCAGCTATTTGGCTTTCCTGCCCTCTAATTTGAGGGTTATCCCAGCAGCAAAGCTGTGAGGTGACAATGTGCTCACCTGGATGTTGGTTGAAATCTTTTCACATATCTCGCATCTCACTCAGGGATAGGTTATCCTCTCCTTTATGAGTCTTGCATCTTCTTTCTCATGTTCTCCTGATGGTCCTGCTCTGGAGAAGTCTGCCTTGTCACTTTTCCTTAGTAAGGGAAGAGTTTCTTCCTTTTCTAAATGAGTTGACTTTTGCTTCCAACATTTCTTCTTGTGTATTGGCAAACTGGCAAGGGTTGGTTCTCTAGTTCAGCTGCAGTGCTTGTCATGGATGTTGGAGTAGCTGTGCCAATCACTGGGGTTGGAGTAGCCTCATGCCTGTCAGAGGACTTGCAGTAGCTCTAGTGCATGTTGCAGGTGTTGGAGTAGCTGCAATACCTGTCATTTTCAGATGATCCAGATCCAGTCACTTTCTTTTCCCCTTGCAGGTGCTGAGTAGTGTTGAACAGGGCTTGGTTGGCCTGGGGCAGTCCCCAGCATGTTGCAGTGATTTGTGTCTCTCTGGAATGATCAGGGTGATGGCATAATTTTTCCAAATATTTTACTAATTATTCAATATTCTCCACTTGTTCAGAAGTGAAGTTCTGAAACATTGGAGGTTTGCACTGTCCAAGGTACTTGCTCTTACTGTCTCCCATACCCTGCCACTCATAACTATCCAGCCTTGGGAGAGATCTCTGGTATTCTTAAATAGTTGTTTAAACATGACCTGAAACATATTCAGGAGTAGGGGACATATCAACAGGAACATGCTCTTTTGAACATCCGGAGGATATAAAAAATTTTCAGGAGCTGTTTTAACTAGCCTAGAGGAGAAGGGGAAGGTGAAGGAGAAAGGGGAGGTGGAGGAGCAGGGGAAAGTGTCCTGCCTTGTATTTCCCACAGATTTGCGCTCTGAGTTGTAATTATTAATAATTAATAGTTCTGAGATGGCTCCCAAAGTACTGAGATGACGGTAATGCTGAGTACAAATACCAGATTAGTTTCATGGCCAGTAATTTTATCCTATCATAAGCCAGTATTACCAAGTACAACAAAATTATACCCTTAATCCAGGCCCCAGAGGTGATAAACAGCACAACAGGGAACATACACAGCAAATAAAGTGTTACATAACATAACCCTGAGAACAAGTGCAACAGCTCTAATAGGAAATAAGTCAACATTGTGACCAGCAACTACTAAACATTTCATAAATGCTTATAGAAAAATTGTTTTAATACATTTTGGTCTGATCTCCTGATCTCCTGATCTCCTGATCTCCTGATGTCCAACCCTTTGTGCTCCATGTTGGGTGGGACGTTGTGGTTTAACCAAGCAGTCAACCAAACACCACACAGACTCTTGCTCACCAACCTCCCACCACGGAGATGGGAGAGAGAACTGGGAGGGAAAGAAAAAATAAATTTCATGGGTCAAGATGAGGACAGTTCAATAGCACAGAAAAATGAGGGGAAATACTAATAATGTTGATGATGATGATGATGATGATGATGATGATGATGATGATAATGATAATAATAATAATAATAATAATAATAAACAAAACAAGCAATGAACAGTACAATTGCTCACCTCATTCCTGATCAATGTGCAGCCAGATCTTGAGTAGTGGCCCCTGTCCAGCTTTCCCCTAGTTTGTGTACTGAGCATGATGCCATATCCCTTTGGCCAGTTTAGGTCAGCTGTACCAGCTGTGTCCCCTCCTGGCTTCTTGTCCCCAGCCTGCTCACTGGTGGCATGTGGTGAGAAGCTGAAAATTCCATGGCTTAGTGTAAACACTGCTCAGCAACAACATCAGTGTCTTACCAACATTTTTCTCATCCTAAACCAAAACAGCACTGTACCAGCTACAAGGAAGGAAACTGACTGTATCCCAGCTGAAACTAGGACAATTATTCTCTTCATCCTCTTCTCTGCTCCAGTCACTCAGCTCTTTTACTGATTTTGTCTGGGAGGGGTCAGCAAGGTCTAGCAAAGCAAAGCAAAGCAAAGCAAAGCAAAGCAAAGCAAAGCAAAGCAAAGCAAAGCAAGGCAAAATAAGGCAATGCAAAGCAAAGCTTTGGATACTAAGGAGGCCCCTCCATCTTCTGTTAACCCAGCATCTCAGGCCACTTGCTGGTGGTACATGCGTACCTCAGGAAAACACGTGGCAGTTCACACAAAAGGTTTGCCCACATGTGCTGGGCACAGGGTGCGACCATTGGACAAGGAGGGCACCTCAGCAAGGGGTTGCAGGTGGGCTCTCCTTGGGGTTCCCAGCCCCCGCACCTCCCACAGTCAGTGACATCCTACCAAGGAGGCATGTGAGGCTGGGAGCAGGGAGTGGGTGATGTGCAGGACTGCCAGGGTGCAGCAGTGTACCCAAGTGTCAGACTTAATAGATCTTTCTATACAGCAGTGCTACTCTGGGCTCTCTGACCTCATTAATGAACACTTCCCATTCTGGTCTACCTGGTGTTAGTTCTCCCAGGCCACCACAATATGCGGACAAAATTTAAAAAGAAGCAATACTCTCCTGCTGACAGGCTTGCTTTATTTCTGCCTTGAGTACCACCTGCTACAAGTATTTATTATGGTAAAAGTGGAATATTGTTTGTTACATTTCTTTTCCTATGGATTTATTGTTTGTGGCCTACAACAATGCAGGTTTCCTATTTATTGCATCCCATCTAGGCACTGTGTTATACTGCATTTTAGCCATATGATAGATACGTAGCTCCTTGGATGTTGCAAGTGGTATGAGAGTACAAGCTGCAAGAAGGCTGTGTCATGGTTGCGATGGTATCAGAGGGTAATGAGGAGTCACTTGCAGGTTTTTAACTCAGCAAGGCAACTAAGGTCTCTGGATTCACAGGCTTTAGGAAATTTCCTGAAATGAAGATAATATTTTTACAGAAAATAAAGGTGATTAATAAAATTCCAAAATTAATGGCTTATTTTCAGTGAAATGTAGAATTCCATCATGTACGAAGGTCCAGTTGTTTGTCATTTTTTGGTTTTGCTAAATGTTTGGAATTAATGTTTGTCAGATTTTATAAGTGTATTATTTTTTGGGTAATTAAATCATAAGCCAGAAATTAATTGTATTGCTTCTGTGCATCATTTTCTCTTCAACAAACATTTAAAAAAATCCAAGAAACTTCAGGATGTTTTTAATAGCTTAACCAAGTTTTCATATATCATGTGTCTTCTTTGAGCAAGAAAAACAGAGTGAAACAGCAACAGAGAGATATCTGCTAAAGTACAATTCATCATTACATTCAGATAAACAATACAATTAAATAATATAGGAGGTTTGTAAAGATTAGAGAATTAGGGGCTAAGAACCCCTTGGTGATCGGCTATTTGTTAAGTATTGAAGAGTAACTTTTTGTTATTCTGTTTCTGTATGCTGAGCCTGTCAAGTGGAGACTACTAGAAAACAGAGCAGTGCTGTGTTTTGTAATTGGTGTGCCAAGCACTATTTCTCTATGGAAATGAACAGATTTTTTTTTAATTTGCTACTTTATTGTATTTATAATTAGCTGTCTGGAAAAAAAAAAGTTCTCTTTTAGCATCTGCAGTGATGCATTGATTCTTTCATTACAGCAAATACACATGACCCCCGGTGTTCAACTGTAAACAATAATAGTTACTGGCTTCATTAGGAAGCTAGCAGATGGCTTATAAGTTCTCATGGTAGCATTTATCCATTTGAGGCTTGCAGCGTGCAAATGTTTGTCTTTTAAACAGGATGAAACAATGTAAAAGGGACTCTGTGCTTTGTTTTTATTAGTAGCAATTCATTTGTTTTTCAGATTTGNATAATAATAATAATAATAATAATAAACAAAACAAGCAATGAACAGTACAATTGCTCACCTCATTCCTGATCAATGTGCAGCCAGATCTTGAGTAGTGGCCCCTGTCCAGCTTTCCCCTAGTTTGTGTACTGAGCATGATGCCATATCCCTTTGGCCAGTTTAGGTCAGCTGTACCAGCTGTGTCCCCTCCTGGCTTCTTGTCCCCAGCCTGCTCACTGGTGGCATGTGGTGAGAAGCTGAAAATTCCATGGCTTAGTGTAAACACTGCTCAGCAACAACATCAGTGTCTTACCAACATTTTTCTCATCCTAAACCAAAACAGCACTGTACCAGCTACAAGGAAGGAAACTGACTGTATCCCAGCTGAAACTAGGACAATTATTCTCTTCATCCTCTTCTCTGCTCCAGTCACTCAGCTCTTTTACTGATTTTGTCTGGGAGGGGTCAGCAAGGTCTAGCAAAGCAAAGCAAAGCAAAGCAAAGCAAAGCAAAGCAAAGCAAAGCAAAGCAAAGCAAGGCAAAATAAGGCAATGCAAAGCAAAGCTTTGGATACTAAGGAGGCCCCTCCATCTTCTGTTAACCCAGCATCTCAGGCCACTTGCTGGTGGTACATGCGTACCTCAGGAAAACACGTGGCAGTTCACACAAAAGGTTTGCCCACATGTGCTGGGCACAGGGTGCGACCATTGGACAAGGAGGGCACCTCAGCAAGGGGTTGCAGGTGGGCTCTCCTTGGGGTTCCCAGCCCCCGCACCTCCCACAGTCAGTGACATCCTACCAAGGAGGCATGTGAGGCTGGGAGCAGGGAGTGGGTGATGTGCAGGACTGCCAGGGTGCAGCAGTGTACCCAAGTGTCAGACTTAATAGATCTTTCTATACAGCAGTGCTACTCTGGGCTCTCTGACCTCATTAATGAACACTTCCCATTCTGGTCTACCTGGTGTTAGTTCTCCCAGGCCACCACAATATGCGGACAAAATTTAAAAAGAAGCAATACTCTCCTGCTGACAGGCTTGCTTTATTTCTGCCTTGAGTACCACCTGCTACAAGTATTTATTATGGTAAAAGTGGAATATTGTTTGTTACATTTCTTTTCCTATGGATTTATTGTTTGTGGCCTACAACAATGCAGGTTTCCTATTTATTGCATCCCATCTAGGCACTGTGTTATACTGCATTTTAGCCATATGATAGATACGTAGCTCCTTGGATGTTGCAAGTGGTATGAGAGTACAAGCTGCAAGAAGGCTGTGTCATGGTTGCGATGGTATCAGAGGGTAATGAGGAGTCACTTGCAGGTTTTTAACTCAGCAAGGCAACTAAGGTCTCTGGATTCACAGGCTTTAGGAAATTTCCTGAAATGAAGATAATATTTTTACAGAAAATAAAGGTGATTAATAAAATTCCAAAATTAATGGCTTATTTTCAGTGAAATGTAGAATTCCATCATGTACGAAGGTCCAGTTGTTTGTCATTTTTTGGTTTTGCTAAATGTTTGGAATTAATGTTTGTCAGATTTTATAAGTGTATTATTTTTTGGGTAATTAAATCATAAGCCAGAAATTAATTGTATTGCTTCTGTGCATCATTTTCTCTTCAACAAACATTTAAAAAAATCCAAGAAACTTCAGGATGTTTTTAATAGCTTAACCAAGTTTTCATATATCATGTGTCTTCTTTGAGCAAGAAAAACAGAGTGAAACAGCAACAGAGAGATATCTGCTAAAGTACAATTCATCATTACATTCAGATAAACAATACAATTAAATAATATAGGAGGTTTGTAAAGATTAGAGAATTAGGGGCTAAGAACCCCTTGGTGATCGGCTATTTGTTAAGTATTGAAGAGTAACTTTTTGTTATTCTGTTNTTACTGATTTTGTCTGGGATGGGTCAGCAAGGTCTAGCAAAGCAAAGCAAAGCAAAGCAAAGCAAAGCAAAGCAAAGCAAAGCAAAGCAAAGCAAGGCAAAATAAGGCAATGCAAAGCAAAGCTTTGGATACTAAGGAGGCCCCTCCATCTTCTGTTAACCCAGCATCTCAGGCCACTTGCTGGTGGTACATGCGTACCTCAGGAAAACACGTGGCAGTTCACACAAAAGGTTTGCCCACATGTGCTGGGCACAGGGTGCGACCATTGGACAAGGAGGGCACCTCAGCAAGGGGTTGCAGGTGGGCTCTCCTTGGGGTTCCCAGCCCCCGCACCTCCCACAGTCAGTGACATCCTACCAAGGAGGCATGTGAGGCTGGGAGCAGGGAGTGGGTGATGTGCAGGACTGCCAGGGTGCAGCAGTGTACCCAAGTGTCAGACTTAATAGATCTTTCTATACAGCAGTGCTACTCTGGGCTCTCTGACCTCATTAATGAACACTTCCCATTCTGGTCTACCTGGTGTTAGTTCTCCCAGGCCACCACAATATGCGGACAAAATTTAAAAAGAAGCAATACTCTCCTGCTGACAGGCTTGCTTTATTTCTGCCTTGAGTACCACCTGCTACAAGTATTTATTATGGTAAAAGTGGAATATTGTTTGTTACATTTCTTTTCCTATGGATTTATTGTTTGTGGCCTACAACAATGCAGGTTTCCTATTTATTGCATCCCATCTAGGCACTGTGTTATACTGCATTTTAGCCATATGATAGATACGTAGCTCCTTGGATGTTGCAAGTGGTATGAGAGTACAAGCTGCAAGAAGGCTGTGTCATGGTTGCGATGGTATCAGAGGGTAATGAGGAGTCACTTGCAGGTTTTTAACTCAGCAAGGCAACTAAGGTCTCTGGATTCACAGGCTTTAGGAAATTTCCTGAAATGAAGATAATATTTTTACAGAAAATAAAGGTGATTAATAAAATTCCAAAATTAATGGCTTATTTTCAGTGAAATGTAGAATTCCATCATGTACGAAGGTCCAGTTGTTTGTCATTTTTTGGTTTTGCTAAATGTTTGGAATTAATGTTTGTCAGATTTTATAAGTGTATTATTTTTTGGGTAATTAAATCATAAGCCAGAAATTAATTGTATTGCTTCTGTGCATCATTTTCTCTTCAACAAACATTTAAAAAAATCCAAGAAACTTCAGGATGTTTTTAATAGCTTAACCAAGTTTTCATATATCATGTGTCTTCTTTGAGCAAGAAAAACAGAGTGAAACAGCAACAGAGAGATATCTGCTAAAGTACAATTCATCATTACATTCAGATAAACAATACAATTAAATAATATAGGAGGTTTGTAAAGATTAGAGAATTAGGGGCTAAGAACCCCTTGGTGATCGGCTATTTGTTAAGTATTGAAGAGTAACTTTTTGTTATTCTGTTTCTGTATGCTGAGCCTGTCAAGTGGAGACTACTAGAAAACAGAGCAGTGCTGTGTTTTGTAATTGGTGTGCCAAGCACTATTTCTCTATGGAAATGAACAGATTTTTTTTTAATTTGCTACTTTATTGTATTTATAATTAGCTGTCTGGAAAAAAAAAAGTTCTCTTTTAGCATCTGCAGTGATGCATTGATTCTTTCATTACAGCAAATACACATGACCCCCGGTGTTCAACTGTAAACAATAATAGTTACTGGCTTCATTAGGAAGCTAGCAGATGGCTTATAAGTTCTCATGGTAGCATTTATCCATTTGAGGCTTGCAGCGTGCAAATGTTTGTCTTTTAAACAGGATGAAACAATGTAAAAGGGACTCTGTGCTTTGTTTTTATTAGTAGCAATTCATTTGTTTTTCAGATTTGAATCCAAGTATCTGAGTGCGCTGTCAATATTTCCTGGCTGCAGGTAAAATACTCTCTGGGCCTTACCTCTGCCTCTGTGCCATTTTGTGTACCAGAAGAAATGAGGCTAAATACCAGAGCTTTGACAGAGCTGTATTTCTATTAGCAGAACTCACGTTATAAACCCAACTCTCTTTTCTTTCCCCTTTTTTTCTCCCTTCCTCTTCCCCTTCTTCTTCCCCTTCCTCTTCCCCTTCCCTTTCCCCCTCCCTTTCCCCTTCTCAAGTGCTGCCCTCTCTTATCAGAGAGGCAGTACTGCCTATAATTTATCCTACACAGACTGGGGATCTGACCATGACAATCATTAGTGCCCTTTTGTCATTCCAAAANATTGTTTTAATACATTTTGGTCTGATCTCCTGATCTCCTGATCTCCTGATCTCCTGATGTCCAACCCTTTGTGCTCCATGTTGGGTGGGACGTTGTGGTTTAACCAAGCAGTCAACCAAACACCACACAGACTCTTGCTCACCAACCTCCCACCACGGAGATGGGAGAGAGAACTGGGAGGGAAAGAAAAAATAAATTTCATGGGTCAAGATGAGGACAGTTCAATAGCACAGAAAAATGAGGGGAAATACTAATAATGTTGATGATGATGATGATGATGATGATGATGATGATGATGATAATGATAATAATAATAATAATAATAATAATAAACAAAACAAGCAATGAACAGTACAATTGCTCACCTCATTCCTGATCAATGTGCAGCCAGATCTTGAGTAGTGGCCCCTGTCCAGCTTTCCCCTAGTTTGTGTACTGAGCATGATGCCATATCCCTTTGGCCAGTTTAGGTCAGCTGTACCAGCTGTGTCCCCTCCTGGCTTCTTGTCCCCAGCCTGCTCACTGGTGGCATGTGGTGAGAAGCTGAAAATTCCATGGCTTAGTGTAAACACTGCTCAGCAACAACATCAGTGTCTTACCAACATTTTTCTCATCCTAAACCAAAACAGCACTGTACCAGCTACAAGGAAGGAAACTGACTGTATCCCAGCTGAAACTAGGACAATTATTCTCTTCATCCTCTTCTCTGCTCCAGTCACTCAGCTCTTTTACTGATTTTGTCTGGGAGGGGTCAGCAAGGTCTAGCAAAGCAAAGCAAAGCAAAGCAAAGCAAAGCAAAGCAANTCTGCCTTGAGTACCACCTGCTACAAGTATTTATTATGGTAAAAGTGGAATATTGTTTGTTACATTTCTTTTCCTATGGATTTATTGTTTGTGGCCTACAACAATGCAGGTTTCCTATTTATTGCATCCCATCTAGGCACTGTGTTATACTGCATTTTAGCCATATGATAGATACGTAGCTCCTTGGATGTTGCAAGTGGTATGAGAGTACAAGCTGCAAGAAGGCTGTGTCATGGTTGCGATGGTATCAGAGGGTAATGAGGAGTCACTTGCAGGTTTTTAACTCAGCAAGGCAACTAAGGTCTCTGGATTCACAGGCTTTAGGAAATTTCCTGAAATGAAGATAATATTTTTACAGAAAATAAAGGTGATTAATAAAATTCCAAAATTAATGGCTTATTTTCAGTGAAATGTAGAATTCCATCATGTACGAAGGTCCAGTTGTTTGTCATTTTTTGGTTTTGCTAAATGTTTGGAATTAATGTTTGTCAGATTTTATAAGTGTATTATTTTTTGGGTAATTAAATCATAAGCCAGAAATTAATTGTATTGCTTCTGTGCATCATTTTCTCTTCAACAAACATTTAAAAAAATCCAAGAAACTTCAGGATGTTTTTAATAGCTTAACCAAGTTTTCATATATCATGTGTCTTCTTTGAGCAAGAAAAACAGAGTGAAACAGCAACAGAGAGATATCTGCTAAAGTACAATTCATCATTACATTCAGATAAACAATACAATTAAATAATATAGGAGGTTTGTAAAGATTAGAGAATTAGGGGCTAAGAACCCCTTGGTGATCGGCTATTTGTTAAGTATTGAAGAGTAACTTTTTGTTATTCTGTTTCTGTATGCTGAGCCTGTCAAGTGGAGACTACTAGAAAACAGAGCAGTGCTGTGTTTTGTAATTGGTGTGCCAAGCACTATTTCTCTATGGAAATGAACAGATTTTTTTTTAATTTGCTACTTTATTGTATTTATAATTAGCTGTCTGGAAAAAAAAAAGTTCTCTTTTAGCATCTGCAGTGATGCATTGATTCTTTCATTACAGCAAATACACATGACCCCCGGTGTTCAACTGTAAACAATAATAGTTACTGGCTTCATTAGGAAGCTAGCAGATGGCTTATAAGTTCTCATGGTAGCATTTATCCATTTGAGGCTTGCAGCGTGCAAATGTTTGTCTTTTAAACAGGATGAAACAATGTAAAAGGGACTCTGTGCTTTGTTTTTATTAGTAGCAATTCATTTGTTTTTCAGATTTGAATCCAAGTATCTGAGTGCGCTGTCAATATTTCCTGGCTGCAGGTAAAATACTCTCTGGGCCTTACCTCTGCCTCTGTGCCATTTTGTGTACCAGAAGAAATGAGGCTAAATACCAGAGCTTTGACAGAGCTGTATTTCTATTAGCAGAACTCACGTTATAAACCCAACTCTCTTTTCTTTCCCCTTTTTTTCTCCCTTCCTCTTCCCCTTCTTCTTCCCCTTCCTCTTCCCCTTCCCTTTCCCCCTCCCTTTCCCCTTCTCAAGTGCTGCCCTCTCTTATCAGAGAGGCAGTACTGCCTATAATTTATCCTACACAGACTGGGGATCTGACCATGACAATCATTAGTGCCCTTTTGTCATTCCAAAATCTTTACACGGCCAAATTTTTGTGCACAGTTTTGGAATACCTGATGAATAACAGCTCATTTACTGTCATCACCAGTCTGGTGCTCGGAGTGTGATGAACTTCAGGGTGCTTCCCAGATAGGCTGCAGGCAGTTGCAATGATTGTCAAACATAACTGCCACATTTATTATCTCAATATCCAGAGCTATCTGAAGACCAGTTAATATTCAATAAAATTTAGTAGGGCACAGTAGCACTTTTAAAGCAGAGCGGTGTGTGAGTCTTTGATGGCTTTTCCTGTACTGCAAATACAGCTCAGTCTCTCATTACTCTTTTCACATACTCAGTTTTGTTGGTAGCTGGAATCAAGCTACATTATCAAGATGTAGAAGCAGGGGTCTTCTATTAAATATGGTATTAAATACCTTCAGTTCTCCTTGAAAGCACAGATGTGGTGCAAAGTTCCTCAAAGAGTGGCAGCTCTGCGTTGAACTGGAACTGCACACAGAAAAGCCAATGATTACTTCATAGCTTGTGTTCATTCAGTATTGGCTGCTCATGGTTTCTTCACATAAGCGTTTGACTGTTGGTTTTTACAATATGAAAGTAGAAATCAGCCATTTGTTTCAGAAAGGACCATCGAAAATTAGAAACTTTTTGTAGGAAAAATCTTATTTTGAGGGTTTAAATGAACCTGACTGCCTGGGTCTCATGTTTCCTTTCTGTACAATAAAGGCATGAGTATCAAGAAGGGAAATTTGAGTAAGCAATGGTGTAGTGATTCTTTAGGGTTTCATATTGTATTTTCAAGTTTTATATTCAGTTTTAAAATTTAAAATTACTTTTGTTTGGAGGGACATCTGTATATCCTGGAAGAGATATTGGAATTTTGCTTTCAGAGCATGTATTTTCACTTTTTATTCTCTTCTGTTTTATTAAAGATAGTATTTGCATAAAAAACTTCCTTTCTTCTAAGCACATCTGCTCTTGCTTCTACCTCACCTGAAGATCTAATGCTTTGCATGTGATATCTACAATGAAGAATAAGCAGCAGGAGCTGATGAGCTTTCAAGAAATAAAGATCCTATTTTCATGCAAATGTACTAGTAATTAAAATCGATGGGAGAAAAGAAAAAGGCAACTCAATATGCAATACCTTCAAATTTAATTTGAAGTATAATAGTTTTAAACTTTTCCATAAGAACACCCAGATTCTTTAAGTGGTTTCATTTTGAGAGCAGTAATAATTGTCATTCAGATTAATGGGTTAGTTTTTCCTCTCAAAAGACACCTTTAAAATAAGTTTAAGGGTAATAGTAAGAAGTTTTAAAGGTTGTTTTTTTCCCCTGTGGTTTGAAATAAAGCTAAATTCCTAAGTGAACTGAACTTCCACTCAAGCCTGTGAGTGAAGTATGGCTGTTCTTAAACATTCAGCCTAAGGCC
>VYZR01015490.1:0-14290 GCA_013400675.1 Oxylabes madagascariensis
CATTTATATGCAATTTTCTGTCACAATGATTCCTGTCAGTGCAGCAGCACCGCGAACCTTGACTGACAGGCCGAGCGCTCCGGCTGGTCTCTCTGGATTGCCTCTCCTTACAAATAACCACTCAAAATGCACGCCTGACATTTGAGGAATTTGACATCAGAAACAGGCTTGGATGGCTGCTGTAGCAGACAGACTTAAGTGATCAGTGGCCAAACCGGTAAGGTAAACCTAGCAGGCCTTGAAACAAACACTCCAATCTTGGCATTATGAAATTTCAAAGAAATTATTTTCCCCCTCCTTCCCCTGCTTTTTTTAATGACATTCACCTTGCACAAATCAGATTTAAAAAGCAGACCTAAGAACCAAGTGCATTGTAAATCAGTTTCCTGAGGAGGACTCCCCAGATCCATAGGACTGTGACTACCTTGTACCTGAGCTGGGTAGTCATAAGCCCACCACTGCAACCCCCAGATCCCATAAGTAGCATCCCTGCTACTGCATTCTGGAAAATCAGTGAATACGTGAACAGTGGAAACCTCTTTTCTTCTCTCCTTTTTCTTTTCTATCCCGACCACCTCTCCTCACATTCTCACAGACATTCCTACTGACACACACGTAGATTTCCCTGACGTTTCCCTGACTTTAGCTGAGGCTGATTCTTCAATCAGACAGACAGATACCAGCTCTGCAGGATGAGGGACAGTCCTCTCTCCAAGAAACCCCCAAGAGATGTAGGAAGCAAAGGGAGATGGAGGAGAGCAGGGAAGGTGGGACTGCGCCCAGCTTGCAGGCAAAATATGAATCTCCAAAACAGGCACATCTCACACCAGGTGCTCCGGCCAGCTGACCTACAGTTTCTAATACCAAAGATCTCCTGATCCCTCTCACCTTGTACTTAGGCAGGAGGAAAAGCTATTCTGGCTCTGTTGCAAGGCTCAGGACAGCAGTGTGGGGGGCTCAGTTTGCTGCTATCTCCTGGCAGATCCAACTTAGCCAGGAGCAAGTACTTTGAAACAGGAGACCTGAGACCTTTCCCTAGGGTTCTCTAAGCAGGCCAAAATCCAAGGAAACCAATGGAGAGCAAAGAAGGCTGTGGGTGCTGTTGCACCCACGGCAGCACCTCTGTGCTCCCTCAAATGACTCCACTGTAGGCACTAGCCAAATCTTCTGGTATAAACTCCATTTCATAGAGGCTGACTTGCTTTTCCACTTGCTTGTCCTCATAAAGAAATGCCTGCTGCAGAGGCATGAAAATAGGCTGATTTTTTTTCTCCTTTCCCAGAAATACTTTTTTCTTTCCCTTACTGTCCCGGTGGACCTGCATTCATTTCTCCCTTGGGGACTAAAGACAGGCAGTGGAAAGGGGACAGATTTCAGGAGCTGTCAAGGAACAGAAAGTTATTCTGCCTCTCAGGAAGTAAAGCTGAAGGGTTTTTTCTTCCTTTTAGAAAAGTGTGAGGCTCTAATGGGTTTGAGGGGCTATGAATGTGACTTTTCACATCTGCCAAGATAATTATAAGCTTGAATGAATTTCTGATACCCAAACCCTGCCCAGATAAATCATACCTATCAAGCACTGATTAAAAACAAGCTATTCAGAAAGCCTTCAAATTTCTCTTCCCTTCCCACCCCACTATCTCCTGTATCTGTTGGTAATGGGTCTCAGTGCTTTACTAAGGAACTGTAGAGGAAACCCTGGTACTTCACCCTTTCTTTGCAGGAAGTGTGAAAGAGATGGGAAATTAAGGCTATAGGGATCAAGCAGAATGAAGAGAGATTTGGGCTCAGACTGGGTCTGGCACTGGGACACAGAAGGTGCTGAGAAGCAGGTAAAGTGCAAACCTGAGTTTTGCATCTGGTTTCAAAGCGTGACGTGAACCATGCCCCACTTCCCCAATCAGTGTTCCTACAGGAGACAAGAAGGAGTCCCTAACTCAGAGAAAAACCTGGATGTGGGTGATTTCTTTCAGTTCACTGTGTGTGGGAACGACTCGTGCATCTCAGGTTTTCCTCATTGTTCGAATGGAAATAAGCCCACCCAAGTAATTTATGGAACGCACTGAATTTTCATAAATATGCTGAAGAAGCTGCACACCCCCAATGCAGTAATTAGAGTAAATTAATGCTGCTGGGATGCCTTTGTCACCATTCGTCTGACTCAAGACAAAAGGCAGGGAGGTCACATCCTGAAGGGAGAGTAATCCTTTATAAGCAGTGTTTAAGATGCCAGAGAAAACAATAACATCTGCGGAGGAGCCACACGTTCCCTCAGTGCACAGGCTTTATACTTCCCATAAATACCTATTGTATCCTACTTGTTGCCATGACTCAAGTACAAGCATATGGAGGAAGGGACAGAGTTATTAAGTCCTTCAGAGGTGATTACTCATTCCTCCAATTTAACATTTTAGATAAACGCTACAAACTCTGAATCGCTTGTCAGAACACAGTATTGTTTTTACAGAACATGAGCTTAGTCACATGAGTTAGGGTTCTCTTTTAATTTTTTAATTTCTAACGGTTATTTTTAAAGCTCTCCCGTGTTCAGCCAGAAAAAAAATCTTACCACCCATGTTCCATGTCCAAGACATTTGCTGTGTTATTAGAGAAGAAACTTTTCCCAAGCCTGCTCCTCCAAGAAAAGCTGATCACTCTGCATCACCAAGGGTGTCAGCCTCCATCCTCCACCAGCGTTTGGAAACAGTTGAACTTCAGCCCCATGTGAAAACAGTCACTGACAGTCCAGCTGTGTTGTGGCATCCCAAGTCCATGGGAGAGGGTGAACCTGCCAGGTGGCACAACAGGGTTCCCTCCCACTGGGTTCCATTGCTCCCAGCAGCTGGTGTAACAACTTGAACTTCAACACTGACTTGCTACCGGTATTTCACCCCAAACTCCTCTGTCCTCTTCAGTCAGTCCTTGCCAAGGGAGGGATCCCCCTTTTTTAAGCCTTATCTTTTCTTCCTCTCTCTTTCTCCTTTCTAGATACAAACCCCAGCACTCCAATGAATCTGAAACACCTTTTTTTTTGGACTGTCACCATGTAAATCAAGAGATTCAGATCTCTGTTATTTAGTATCCCGTTAATCCTGCACCATCTGCAGTCTTCACTAGCAAATAAATGTGTGTGTGCGTGTGTGTATCCTTAACTTGATCACTGTTTGAAAATACAGGAAGTTGGATGAAGAACAACTCCACCCCACCACATACAAAAGCTTTAGCACTGATGTCTCATTTTGAGAGCTGTTGTTGAGACAGTTTCTCATCTCATATGTAAAGCAGTCCCTGTAAATTATACCACTTGCAACATAAAAAGGGCTCATGGTGCTGTGTCCATTGCTTTGGAGACACCAAAAGGCAGATGTGCCCTGCCAGCACGGATGCTGTGCTCTCCTCGGGAAGGTGATGAGTGTGACTGATCACAAAACCACGGTAGCTGGCAATTGTTACACTCATAGCTCCTCACTTCTTCCTAACAAAGGCTTTGCCCAGCCATCCACTTGTGCTGAAGCCTTGAGAAGCTACCTAGAACAGTGTTGAAGGAATAAAGTAGGTACTTATTAAAAAGGCCTTCAAAGACTACTACCTTGGGCAGTACAAGAGCCTGGCCAAGGCTACACAAAGATGAACCACGGGTCATACGTTTTCACACTTTTATAAGTTTTGGTCCATTTACGTATTGGGTTTAATTGTCCAATTCCTGCTTCAGGTTATGAAGTCCCATCCTGCCTGTTTGCTTTCCTCAATTCGCTGTTGTTTATACTTTTTGGGCCTGAAGCTGCAACGGTGTCCTTGGTTCTCAGGCTGGAAAAGGATTGTTTTGTCTAACTAAACTGTGAAGAGAGCTTGCTAACACTTTATATGAAGTTCATAGTTATATACTAGTGCAGTACAAAATCTAGATAATATGCAAGCTAAAACTTAAGGCATCAGCACTGCCACACTTATGGAAGGTGGTCACGAAAAGTCACTGGAAACTCTGTATCACCACAGAGAAATTTCCTGAAGAATTGCAAAATTAGTGCACAAGTTACTTGGGCTTAGAGGGGCTAAGATTCAGTATTGGGGGTTCAGAGAGCTGCATGACTGATTCCCTTGGCCTCCTGAGCAGGAGTTGTTCAAGCTCATTTAACTCTGGAGGTGCCTGGGGAGAGAAAAGGAGGTATGGTGGGGCTCTGCAGAGAGCAGCTCAGCTTGTCCCTGCCTGCTCTTGCACCCCACAGGCTGGGCCAGGGTGAACACACAGGTTCTCCTGCACCATCCAGAGCTCCCTGCATGGCTTAAATCTGCAGACAGCTTTCAGGAAGCCTGAAAGGGAGCACAGACAATGCCAGGTGGGAGCACAGAACATTGCTGCTTGAGATTCATGCCAGCAGCTACTGGTGCTGCATGCCCTGCCTCCCCACAGAGTGTGACTGTGGCTCTCCAAGACCTTGCCAGAGGTCAATTCCTACCTCTGCATGTGAACAGGCCAGATCCTGGGGGCAGAGCCTGCCCTCCTGGGTTTGCTGTGTGCCAGTGTCCCAAGCCCAGGGGACATCAAGCTGGTGGATGACTTTGTGTTCCTCAGAGCATCTCAGCAAACCTCCAGCTCTAACCTGCAGGATTACCCAGAAACAAGGGGAAAATTAACACAGACTGATGCATAGAACATTTCCACCTCCAAAAAAAAGACAGAAAACAAGACAGAAGCAATCTGTTTCTTTTCCTGGAAGGAGTTCTTGGCATATGCTTGAGTTGGGACCACAAAGACATCTATTGGCTGTGTACATACCTTTGCACCAGGGAAAGTCCTCTGTCACTGTGATGCCAGGATGGGGGAAAGCGTATGCATTAACACATGGAGCAATCAGGCAGTATTTAATCTGAGAGCTTTGAATTGTGGCTGCTGAAAATAGGGTCTGACCAACATATGGGCTCATGAATCTTTCCTGACAGCCCTGCAGTTACAAAAGCAAGAAGTGGAGCCTCCTGGTTATAAATTGGTCATGAATAAATTTAGGTTGACAATTAGAAGGTTTCTAATAATCAGAGGATTAGGTTCTGGGAACTTGCAGACAGGAGAGGGAGTGGGCAGTGAACCTTTGTCACTCCCAGGAGAGCAGCATGGGAGAAGAGAGGAGGGAACTGAACAGCATGGAGAATTCATCTTGTTGGCATCCCCAGGGATGGCTTTGTATCAACTGCTAATGGTACAAAGCAATAGCCCTGGAGCCGAATTTCTCAAAAGTTTTGAGTAGAGTGGCCAGAAAGAAAGGTCAGATTGTCAGGGTCAAGCTTGTTGGGCTTGTTCTCCTTCCAAGGACCATGAAGACCCCAAATTTCCTGTCTGAGCAGTGACCACCCAGGGCTGTTTGGCAGTGCCTGTGATCCTGAGCACTCTCATCCTGTGGCATGGCACCGGGACTTTCTTCTGACCAGAGTCTCAAATTTTCTATAGGATGCTAGAAGTTATTTTGCACTATGGTTTGTGTGGACGTTTTTCAGTCTCCTGTTGGAATAATTGTCCTGTGACACAATTGCCTGCCTTGACATTTAAATGCAACTCTGCCTCCCACTCTAGACCTGCCATACTGCCAGCAGAGAGCTGGCATATCCAGTATGAACACCCTTCCCTCCAAGGTCATGTTCAAGTGTCTAGAAGTTGAGGAAGCCTGCTCACATCTGGGATGAGGTTCTGCATGCATCGCCAGCAGCTGCAGCTTGTCAGCCTCTTCCTGGACCTTGAAAAATGCTTCAAACAAGCAAAAATGATGCCACTTTCAGCTAGTCAGACTTAATTTATTTCATTATGCCATGAACTCTGATTTTTTCTGCATTATCCACAGAGACTTCCAGGATGAGCTAAGACTCACATGTGCAATGTGAATGAGACAAGAAGTAGAAATAAAAGATAAACAAGGAAGAAACCCCTCCCTGTAAAGTTACTCAGGGATTCCAGGGAGGAAGAGAAGGAAGAATGAAAAAGCCGTCAAGCCTATTTGCCATCTCTTTTTTAGAACATTTTTACACAGCACCTGACTGTGGCAGTAACACAGCTAGCAATGGCCCCTTCTTTTGTAAATAGAAGGCTCAAACAGTGGCTATAGGAAGTCTGGACTGGTGAGTTATTGTGAAAAATATTCAGATGTTGTGCTCTCCCACTGTGTGTCCTTAGGTAAAGCTCCAGCAGATCTCAGATAATATTCTTTCATGCTATTTAAATATGCACACCATGACTTTTTTGAAGTGTCTCTCATTTTCATCAGAGCAGAGCTTCCTGATAAGATCCTGCCACATAAACCTTTATCAGGGCACAGTGCTCCACAACACCGCCTGCACTCCCCCAGCAGCCCAAAGCGGATGTGAGGGAAGAGCTTGGCTCTGCTGAGGGCTGTGATGAGCAGGTCAGGGCCTCTCCTCACAATGTGGGAGGAACAGTTCCAGAACTAAATAATCCTGAAGAATACCCTCCACCGAGGGATCACCAGGTAAATGTTAAAAAGTACTTCCTCTGTAACAAGAACTGGGTCGATGCACTTTAGGAAGGAGGAAGTGGCTCTGTGCTGGTGGCAATGGCATAATTTTTATGTTGGTGACCAGCACAAATAGCTGACTGTAGGTGGAAGACTTCTCTAATTTGGATGCATATGGTGGTCTGAAAGCTTATGGGAGAGGTAGAGAGTTTGCCAGAAAGACTTGCCTGGAGCCCACTCAGTTTTATCATCACCAAAAGGGAGGTGAGGAAAAGATGACCAACTCTTTTTTTATCTAAAACAAGAATATAATACAGGGGCAGTTACACAAAGTGATGGTTGGGCCATGTTCCCACTTAAGGACACCATGAAATGAAAGTTGTACAGCCCCCAGGAATGAAGCTTGTTCAGGGAAAAGGGTGTGGGTACATCACAGTACTCACAGGGCCTGGGTCAAGGCAGGGACAAGGACTGCAGGACAGCCAGGGGTGTCATGTTTAAACTGGTGAAAGCTGATCTTTCTGCTTCAGTGAACGAAATGCCAGTACAAACTCAAAATTACCTGAGTGTGACAATAGTATATGCAACTTCAAACTCAAAGCAACATTAAAAATTCCCAAATTAAACCCCCAAACAAATCAACCCAGCCCCGCTCTGTCCCCCTGGAATTATAGAATGGAATAACAAAAAGGTGAAAACCTGAAATGAGTACACCACACAGTCATCCCTGTAATTTGCCCACTTACCACTTCCTTGTAAGCTGTACTTACTTATATACCAATAATGCTGTGAATAGAAATTAGCACCCCTTCATCTCGATAAAAGGCAGGCACGTGGAGCTTTCAGAGACACTTTATCAGTGTGCACAGGAGAAAAGCAGAGAAACCTTACGGGGTTGGAAACATTTAAGGGGCACTATAATTGAAGCAAGACAAAATAAATAGAGCTATAAATTAGATCAGATTTGTCAGAAGTCCATCAGTAAATGCAGAGATTTCTCTTTCAAGTCTATTACATCTCAATGGAAAAATTGAAACACATTCAGATGCCAAACACAGTAACAGACATGCTAGTCAAGAGCCAAAATCATGCAAATACAGCATTTCTCAAGTAGAGGAAATATGCATCACCAGCAAATCAGTTGGCCCAGAAATGGGGCTGGTTCACGGTAATAGCAGATTTTACACCTTTTAACTACAGATCATGCCAAGAGGTCCAGTCCTACTCCTAGAATTGCTCGTGCCTCCCAGACTATGCAGCAGAGATTAGGACTGGGTTTGCTAAGTATTGATATTGGTTTAGGAAATACAGCAATTATCTGCTGATCTCAAACTGGGATGGGGTAGATGCCCTCCTCTGCCCCCAGCAAGCCCACTACACGTTCTTCATTAAGTGATATGAGAAAACACAGGGACTTCACCTCAAGCTCTTTCTAAACAGCAGACTCCATTTCTTCATGCTCAGCTCCACCAAGTAAATTAAAAAGCATATCCATAGTCCGGCAAAGCACAGCTTAGTCAACTATAGAGGTAAAATGAAGAATTGGCTAAGCACATCCACTGCTCTTGAGTGTTTGTGCCATCCCTTTTGTTTGGCACCATTCCTTGCATGGGAAGGCCACACAATTGCCTGGCCTCAGGAAGAACTTTCTGAAAAGCTAACGTTGCCATCGTGTGGTAACCCTCAGAAATAAACTGCACTCCTGCAGTTTTTCACATTCCCCCGTAGCTTTACAAAAAGGAAGAACTGGCCCAGAGGGCTGGACGATGCCCGTGGACTGAAAGGAAGGTGTACTGCCCACAAAACAGACCTACAGGTTTCAGGGAGGTTTCAAGGGTTCCTGAAAGGAGCACCAAATGCTGCCGATATGGAACACCAGATCAGAAATGTTCAGTGCAGGTACCAAACTCCAGTATATTCTGTTATTGCTCTTCTCCCCTTTTGACCAAATTGTAAAAAAGAGTACTTTGACAGAAGTCCTGCTCATCAGGTGTGGTGTTACAGAGCCCAGCATTCTTTTAAGGCACAGAACGCTCTCTTCCCCCAGTAGCGCCTAAATCTTTAATACCCTGCTCTGGTGGCACAGTGCTGGGGCAGACACAACCCTCTGCAAGTGTTTTATACCGCTCCCAGCTCACTCCCCAGGACAATCCCAGCTCCAAAGGATTACTGTACACCTTATACTGAGGACAAGTTTCAGCTGCCTCAGCAGCTGCTGAGTGGTAGGAATGAAAACACGGGTTAAATTGCAGTCATAGGCAAAGATGTTTTGGGGAAGACTACCTTTAAAAACGAGTAAATGGTGTAGAAAGTGTTTCTTAGCTCCTTATGACTGAAGGCACGTCTGTTTTCTGTACAGGCACTTTTACCATTTTTTCCCTCAGTCTTACATAACCAAGCTTAACACTAGTACATAAAAAAAATCAATAACTGTAAGGGACAAATCTTTCACCTTAAAGAACCTCCAGGTTGATAGAACTTTGAAGTTACTTTCAAGTTAAGAATTTCAGAGTAGGTGGATTTTATCACTTCAAAATCCAATTTAAAATCAAGGTCTCCAGACACTTGAACATGGCTTTTAGTCCCGATTTGCATAATTTGATTTTTTTTTCCCCTTAACAGTTATATCCCTTCCTATCAACCATGGGCTTGAACTCCAAGGGTATATAAATAACTCAAGACAACACTCTATACTTCCAAGTGCTTGGGTATGCCTAATGCTAGCTGAAATAAGCAGCACTAACCATGTAAATGGTTAAAGCACGTTTTTAACATATGCTTATCAGTGTCTTTGGCAACATGTATTTGAGCATGTATATGACAATATAAAGGTCTCACAACCTTCATTCTTTAAAATATATACCTCCTCCTCCAGTTTATATTTGATTGAAAAAGTAATTTGCTTTTAAATTACCAGATGCCTCACTTACAAAATTTCTGCATTCAATGTGAAGAAAATGTCTCCTGCCAAGAAACTACAGGAGGAAACATGGGAAATTACATGGATGCTGACACTGAGATTTGTAAACATTATTTTATAATACAAAGACTAAATTGAGCAGTTCAGTGTTTCAGTTGAACTAATTTTTAGGTCTTGCTCCCTTTTACTTGATGATTTTGAATAATGGAAATTATATGCTGCAGTTAAAGGAACTGGAGCTAATCTCAGGTCCTGACACAAAATCTTACCCTTAAACATTCCAAAAAACCAAGCATACTAAAACACATGCTGACAATTTCCATCTTCTTAATACACCACAAATGACTGTAACTGCTTACAGGGCAACTATGGTGGTTGACATCTGAAGCATCCAAGTATTGCAGGTCACTACTTAAAAAATTGTGGAAGTTTTTCAGAAAATAATTTAGTGTTTGAATAGCAATTTGTCAAGTTGTTCAAACGCTGACATTCTTATATTCTAACCAGAAAACATCCTTTCAGTATACGTCTGAATTTATACAGAACTATTAGTGTAATTATTCTCATATGTTTTACACTCAAGACTGTGCAAGTAACTTTGTACATTCCCAACCAATTCTAATAGCAGACTGCTTTTAAATGTCAGGATCTGACCTACTTCAAGTAACTGGGAATGCAATTATTTCAACTGGCAGTGGGTATAGACTATTGAGCATAGCATGGCAAAAGCATTACTCCATGTTCCTGGGGAATACCAGAATCCAACACCAGGACATTAAAAAATGAAACAGACAAAAACTCTTGGACAGAAATAAAAACAAACGTATGATTACAATTTAAATCAAATGTTTGTAATTTCAAAATCAGAACAAGGACACAGAGTTATACATAATGAGAAATTAATTTTATTTCTGTGCCTTCTGTGCCTTCGGTGCTGGTGCCTTCTCTGGCTTCTTAGCCTTGGGTGCCTTCTCTGGCTTTTTGCCCTTTGGTGCCTTCTTCTCTGGCTTCCCTGGCTTCTTGCCTTTTTTAGAAGCCAACCTCTGGAGCTTCTTCATTTCATGCTTGATGATTCTGTTTCTCTGTTAAAAAAAAGAAAATGTTTACACTTTATCAGAATGAAAAGACAACAGTTCAAACACTGTGCCTTAATTCAAATTCTAAGCTTTCAGATTCTGCCTCTTTTCATTATCACCTTTTACTATGTATTCTATTTGAAATGTCAAATTCCACCTAAAACAGTTCCAATCTACCAAGTGGACATTATCATTCTGGCTGGTAGCTCAGGCATCTCAATGTTTCATGTGTAATGATTTTCATTAGAGGGTGAAATACTAACAGCAATCCATTCAGAATACTTGAGTTTATCAGCAATGCTATTTCTTCCTCAGCTGCAACTTGGGAGGACTGACAGATGGATTATACAAGCTCGAGTCTCACCAACTACAGAGGAGAAAGTGGTGACATACAAAGAAGCATGGAAAATTCAAGGCATTCACACCCACAGTGTCATCCCATAACCCAAGCCAGCTGTGAAAGTAAGGCTACTAACACTGGGTGTGTTAAAAAGTGACTCTAAAGTGAAAGCTACAAGCATTAACCCGATGAAGAAGCAGCACTCAAACACTTACCATTTTCTTCGCTTTCATCACCTTGTAGCGATCAAAGTCAGTCATTTTGGCTTTCTGTGTGAAAGGAATCAGTCATGAAACTCTGATATATAAAAGTAGTAGAACTCAGCATTCCAAAAGTAACCGTTCATCTCTAAATGAGGTTTAGCTGCCATTCTGGAACTAGGTCAAAATTTAAGGCCTTTACACCATCCCAGGATGCAGGAAAAGAGGTGCAAGGAAAGAGGCTGTTAGAGAAGTAACTGAACAAAACCACATTCACTGTTAAAACACAAGAACCTATGCCTTGTCTATCCTTAATCCTAGCTTGCTATTGAAAACATGCATCCTTTAGACTGTACCTAATTTTACAAAGCAGGAGCAGTACATGTACTCCTCATTCAGTGAAACGCTGTTACCTTTTCTCGGGCTTCAATCTTCTTTGCCCATCTCGTCGCTGACCATTTTTCATTTATATTTTCCTTCTCCCAGGCAAGTCGCACACACTTCTGACGAGCGCTGCGTGGAAGCAGTCACAAAATCATATTCAGTCTTTGTTAGAAAAAGATTCTCCCTGATGCTGACCTCCCAAATTTCATTCAAGGGACGATGACTCTACTACATTACTTCAGACACCTTGCTTCAAGTCAATGTCACATGCACCTCTGTGGCCTAATTAACGTTCCGTTGAATAAATGCTTCACTAGAACCGACAGAATCACAGAATGGGTCAGGTTGGAAGGGACCACAGTGGGGTCACCTGCTCCAGCCTCCCTGCTCAAGCAGGGCCATCCCAGAGCACGTGGCACAGGTTGGTGTCCAGGGGGTTCCAGAGTATCTCCAGTGAGGGAGACTCCACCGCCTCTCTGAGCAACCCGTTCCAGTGCTCGGTCACCTGAGCTCCAGGAGATGCACATCTCTCTTGTCCTGAGGAGCCCAGAACTGGACACAGCTCTCCAGGTATGGCCTCACCAGGGCAGGATCACCTCCCTTGCCCTGCTGGCAATGCTCTTCCTAATGCTCCCAGGACACTATTGGCTTTCTTGGCCACAAGGACACTGCTGGCTCAGGGACAGCTTGCTGTCCACCAGGACCCTCAGGTTCTTCTCTGCAGAGCTGCTTTCCAGAAAGTTGGCCTCAAGCCCATACAGGTGCTCAGGGATTAATGTTCCCCAGCTGCAGAACCCTGCACCTGCCCTTGTTGAACTTCCAAAAGTTTCTCTCTGCCCGTCTCTCCAGCCTGCTGAGATCCTTTTGAATGGCAGCACAGCACTCTGGGCCATGGGCCACTCCTCCCAGCTTTGTGTCATCAATGAACTTGCTGAGGAGGCATCTGCCCCTCCATCCAAGTCACTCATGAGTAAGTTAAACTGTACTGGGCCCAGTATTGAACCCTGGGGGACACCACAGCTGACAGACCTCCAACCAGCCCCCGTGCCACTGATCATGGACCTCTGGGACCTGCTCCCAATCCACCTCACTGCTCAAATGAGCAGCTATTCCTAGCACTGCTTCAGCATCAGAAGCACTGCCCTTTTTTGATTCTAAATTACAGAAATTCATACATTAACTGAGCTAAAATAACAGAATGAGTTCAGCCTCCTGCAATTCCAGTGTAGTTCTGTAGCCAGGGAACTTATTTAATGTCTGAAGGTGACTTTAGCAGTAGCAAAAGCAAAGCTGCAGCAGCATTTACATTGCTTCCCCCCATACCATCCACCACAGAACTATCTGTGAGACTTCCTTTGCTCCTGAACAGCAGCTATCAGCCAACACTGGCAATGAAAACCTAAATATACTCAACTATGGTATCACAGTCTGCCAAATTTTTACTCCGCTACTGTTTGAACTTTCTATACTTAGCAAGGATCAGTCATCAAGTGACAGCATGGGATTTTTTCACACAGATCAATAAAAATGCTACCTCACCTGTGAGGGAACTTCAGGACAAAGTCAGTCAGCTGCATGCACTTGAAGGGCATGGCCTGCCTCCTGACACCACTGCAGGGGCCATCCACCAGTGCCTGAAAAAGGGAAACAAATGTGGGGGGTTTGCAGCAGTTTTCCCATTGCATTTGATTTAGACAGCTGCTTCCTAATAATGTATGAACAGTATCTCGACAACACTGATCCAAAATTGAAACACATTATGCAGACAAAAGTGCAGATTGTTAAGTCTTGCCTGTACAACCCAAGCTTTACAGAAAGAATTTTAAAGGCCTAACTTTGACAAAAAACCAAACTGAATTTGAAAAAAAGAAGGCACACAAAACTAAGATGTGCAGAGGAAGAGTCCCCTAGCTCAAATATTCACTTTACACATACATTAATGCCATTCCATTCATAAGCTTTAGACTCCAACTGTCATCCCTTGTCCACTTCTACACCAAGGAAACACAGCAAAGAGGGGGATGTATCGTTTGCTGGTGGGAAAAAGCGTGCTCCTAAAGGTTTCAAATACAACAGCCGTTAAATTCTATCCTTTTATCAATTACTTATTTGAAAACAAAGTTTCTACTGAAGTCAATACACACAGCGTTAGCATACAAGCTTCTGTTAAGGCAGAAAGGAGGAAATACAGGTGCAGCACTCACAACTTACCCTATTTTGGTCAATAACATCCACGATGGCCACCAGTTTGCCAGCATGTGGCCCGAAGGAGATGAAGGCAACTCTGCCGATCTCCACGAAGCGCTTGAACACCTGGGAGAGCAGGCAGGAATGGACAGAGAGTTAGGTGAGAACACACTCAAGGCCACTTTCAGATTCAAGGCTCTGAGAGCCTTTAAAAGAGCTTCTCGAAAAAATCACAGAATGGTGTGAGTTGCACAAAGACCTTTAAGATCACCTATTCCCAACCACCCTGCCGCGGGCAGGGACATCTTCCACTTCGCCAGGCTGTTCAGAGCTCCATCCAAACACGTCTTTAACACTTCCAGGGATGGGGCATCTACAAATTCTCTGAACAGCCTGTTTCAGTGGCTCAACACCCCCACAGTAAAGCATTTTTTTCCTGCTATCTAATCTAAACCTACTCTCTTTCGGTCTGAAGCCATCCCCCCTCCTGCCCCGCCACCACATGCTCCTGAAAACAGTCCTACGCCATCTTCGCTCTAAGTTCCCTTCAGCTCCTGGAAAGCTTTTGAACTACACGAAACCCCTACGCCTGAGCTAAGGGGCCACGGTCCCGCCGCGCTCCGAGCCCGGCCCTGCCCGAGCCCGCACAACACGCGGAGCGCGGCCCCGGCCTAGCGCGAGTGAGGCGGCGCGGCGAGGCGGGCGCGGGCTCGCCGCCGCGGGTGCCG
>VYZR01015490.1:35386-48716 GCA_013400675.1 Oxylabes madagascariensis
AGTGGCAAACATAAGCCTTTAACTTGGCTACTTTTAGAGCAAACTATCATGCCCAAGGAGAGCTGGAAGATAATGGAAGTATTTTTTACCTCAGTTACCTTTTTGAGCTACTTCCTCCTTCCTCTGCATTTCCCAGCCTTCTTCTGGAAGTAAGAGATTCCCATCCCAAAGAGTAGCAGTACACTTATCTGAATCAATGTGTGACTGACAATATTTTTTTATTTTCTTTCTCCCCCTCCTCCTCCTCTGTGCTTCCTATACACCCTCTTCCTTCCTTAAAAGAGATGCTTATTTTTGAAAAGGTTTCTTGGGCCCATTCTAAGGTGACTCGTGAAGCTCCTCAGGAACTTTTGAGTTCACTGTGTGCAAACTGGCCCATGCAGCGTCAAAAAGTGGTGATCAGTGACAACTGTGCCACATATTAGGACCAAGATTAATCTTTAATTAAAAAACCAGAAATGACACAGGATGCTGCATTTTAAGAAGGAGAGAGAATTCTACAAGCCTTGCCTTAGCAGGCTGCCATAGATGAACTTGCTGGATTAAAATCTTCTAGGGACATTAGATTTCTCTCCAAGTTGCACATTGGATCACCTTTGGCTGGCCTTTAAGGACAAGCAACGCCTTCCTGCTTTGAAATGCATCTATGTGAGAGCACAGGCAAACCCTTATGCCAGGCTAGCAGCTGTTACAGAACAGAACTACTTTTTCCCCCTTCTTTTCTTTCTACTTCAACTGTCTCACTGAGTATTTCCATCATCTCAAAGGCCTGGTGATTCCCTAATATTCAAGAACTGCACCATCTACTCAATGGACTAGATTAGTCAAACAAGACAGGGAGACAACATTGACTCAGAAAAGCTTCAGAGTTCTGTTTTCTAGTCCAGAAGAAAAGTAGAAAGAAGGGGGAAAATTAAGTGACTTGAAGGAAAATGCTTATTATGGGAATATCGCTTTGTAGGTTTACCCTGCAGAGTAGTAATACCAACAGATAAGCAGGCACAAGCCCCAGCATCAATCACCTTTTCAGCCTGAGTATCATTCCAATAGGAGGACCTAGAGATGCACAAACCCTTAAAGCAGGCACAGTTATGATGGGTCACCTGCCTTCCAATCGCTTTGGAAACTACCAAGAGAAGCTAGAAAGCTAAACCAGTTACAGGGAAGATGGAGGTCACAAAAGTGGATTTGTGCTAGATGCATGCTTTAGTTCAGCTACATAGGCTTGAACAATTTTTAATCAAGTACAACATCCACAAACAATGCAAAACACTTCCTAAGAGCCAAAAGAGACATGAAAAATTTAGGTACTGAATTAGCACCTTGAGAGGCAAATTAAAGAAATACAATAATGAAGTGGGTTTTTTTTCTCTAGGGCTGACAAAACAGCAATACACAGACAGATATTTTGGGCGGGGGGGGCTGGTACAAAGGCTTATTACATTCAGCACTATCATCGTTTACAATTGCAGACTTCTCCACTGAGGATGTTTGTGTTTTCCTCATTTCTCTTCTCACTTCATGGTGTGTATCAGTGAGTCATGAGTTTTTCAGTGTCCCAGCCTCATGCAATGGGCAGGCCCTTCCTTCACTAATCACTGGCTCAATCTTCAGATAACTCAACCATCAAGGATCCAAAATATTCAATTTTGCAACAACAGTTTAAAACACCAGTGGCATAGCATATAATTTATTTATCTCTTGTGCCACAATGGATGCTCTCAACATACATCTTGGGAAAGAGCTTTTATGCCACAGGTAACACAAACAGTAGTAACAGAAGAACAAGGCCATTTACAAAAAATNCTTGTGCCACAATGGATGCTCTCAACATACATCTTGGGAAAGAGCTTTTATGCCACAGGTAACACAAACAGTAGTAACAGAAGAACAAGGCCATTTATATTGTTGCCATAATTAATTTTTATCAACCATTAAGTTCAGGACACTGTCATTTCCAGGCTCCATCATATCAGCCAGCTATTGGAGGGTTTCACTGACATACCAAGGTCCTCCTCCTACCTGTGAATTTCTTGTGAATGTAAGTTACTCACTGAGGACCACTCAGTGTCTCAGGAATCAAACTCAGGGTCCTCCGTATCACCTGCATTAGCAGGCTTACAGCCCAAACTCAAATCCAAAGCCAAAGCACATCCAGTAGAGGAAACCCCAGCCTTCCTACAGAAGCAGCCATGAAGCTGCTGTGATTCAGTACACAAACCTCCCCACTTAAACCAGCTCCAGATGGTCCAGGTGGTTCCAATGCTTCCTCAAAGAGTGAGGTAAACAGTTTTATCATTCTGAGTGTGAAACTGAATCAATAACAAACACAAGAGGTGTGTAGGTTGTCTTTTAGATAAGTGGCTTCAGCCTTGTCCTGGCTTCAGCTGGGATACGTCAGACCAGTCTTGCCTTGCATGAAAATTGGTGGGATGTGAGGCTGCTGCAAGCAGCCATTTGGGGCTCAACAGAGCACACACTTGAGGCACTGTGGCCCCATGCACGATCCCAGCACACACCCCCTGACACACCACACAAACACATCAAATGGGTATCAGAATTACAGTTCTACCCCACTGTCTGACTCACCACCAAATGATTCAGACAAAGCCAAAGGTGTTTATAATCCCATGAAGTGCAACGAGGCATTAGCCTATCGTTACCAGTGTGTGAACTATCCAGTTAAATACACATGCAGCTGGAAAGGTAGGAGGGACTTCAAACAAAAATCTGACAAGAGGATCGTGGGAAAAAACCAGAACTCTGCATGCCAGGCTGCACAGCTTCTTAGAAGGGTATTTTCTACAGCTTTTCCTCAGTTGTGTACATATCTCATTGAAGAACCTGCACACACATTCTACAGCAGAAGGCAGAGCCTGATCTTCACAGTATTTCAGTTTGTCTTCTGCAGTTTGCTCTGCCCCCCATAAGGAAGTTAGTTTGCTTCCGTTAATATCCAGCAGGTCCCAACACGTGGTAAAGGATCAAGTACATACTTAGAGCCCAAATGCTTTTGATACACAGGAGCAATTTGCAAAGATGGCAGCATAAACTTCTCAGCTGTGCCTGGGGGCAAAATTTAAACTCTGGGTATTTCCCACTTCAAAATTATTTTAAAATTACTTCCGATCTCTGGCAAAACTGAAAAAAAAAAAGGAATGAGATATTCTCCCCATTAGGTCTTTCAGTCCTGAAGAAGACGTTGTGTGATAGCCACCACAGAGAGGGAATCAAGAAATACTTTTACTGCTTTGCCAATGACTCTTGACTAATTCTTCTTTTCTCTCAGCTTCAGTTTTCCCACGATGATACGATTAAACACTAATTTATGGCCGTAAGCTCATTTGAATCACCCCATAAAAATGAGTTTATTAAATATCAAAGTTCAAAACATTGTTCTCCTTCCTGAGGTATCCTATGACTTACCTTAAGCCCTGGGGAGAGGATCTGTTGCTGATTTATCTGAATCACTGCAATAGCAATAACAAGAGCTATGCTTAGAAGAAGGAACACTTGGGCAACAACACTCGGGGTTCTGGTGAGCATCCTGAAATGACAAAATGGGAAACACTTAGGGAATTTGAAACGATTTGGCTATTCTCTCTTAAAGCCTGAAGCCCTGAATCAGTTGAAACTCATAAAATCTAATTTCATCAACAAGATTACCTAGTGGAAATTCCATCTCCTCCTCAAGAACTGCCTGGTGTTTTGCAACCACTAGCTTTTTATTGTCTGGAAGGGCTGTGTCTGTATTGTCATGCTAACGATGCCAGATTTCACCCCCAGCCTGCCCGTTTTCCACGGCGCCCGACGTGTAGGTGCCTGCTCCCCACCTCCCACACCTGAGGAAACGCAGGCTGTGGGCAGGCAGGCCGGGGCTGGAGCTCGCCCAAAGCTCCCCTGTGCTCCTACAACACAGACACAACCACGGCCGCCCAGACAACTGAGGGAGGCTGCTCCACTGAGTGCAGCTGGATGTTTCTGCCAGAGATGCAAGGTTGGTGTCTACAAGAGATACAGGCTTCTTCAGTAAGAAAAAAGTAAAAAATAAAAAAGGAGGTTTTAAGAACATTAAAGTAGGCGTCTTTCTACTAACTGCTGATGAAATGTGTGTATGTGTGCATATTCCTATCACTCTGCACTGCACATAAAATATAAAATATAAAATATGCACTTTAACTCAGAGATTTTGCAACGAAAAGTTACTAAATCTAAGTAAATCTAACACAGTTATGTTGGAGAAACCCCAAGGTGGCATGAAGCATGCATACTAACAATAAGGCTATTTATATGTTCATATCCTCTAGAAAAGTTTCCTAGAATTCAAATGTGGTTTACGTTTCCTGGAACTTCTGCTCATCCTTTTCCATGTCCCTGACCAGCCAACTCTTAATCCCAAGAGGCCATTCAGTACCTCTGAAATACTGACAAACCATATATTAAAAATCCTTGTGCTCCCCAGGGATTGAGGAGGAAAGAGGCAGCTGGAGGGATATGCAAGCTTAGAAGTGTCAGAGGAATGCAACAAGGAGAACTCGCTTGCCTTTCTTATCTCAGGAACCATTTGTTTTGGCACAGAAAAACCCACGTAGCCTGGCGTGATCTATCCTGAGTCACATCTCCTAATTTTTCCATACTGACTGTTGGACATAGCAGTGGCTGCTCAGGACTGTCCTGCTGCTTCAGCAGTCACAAGTGCCAACCTGTGCTGAGGACAGGATCTTAAAGGTGGTCTCCAGTCCCTGGCCAGAGCACACTGAGTCAGCCCCATTGTACTTGCAACACATGGTCTTGTCCTTAGCTCCAACCAGAGCCCAAGGCCTGAGGGAGAAAGCAGAATAAATGCTTCTCACACAGTTTCCCTTTTGTAAACCCCATGGGTTCTTCAGCCTGGGTACCCATGGTTCAACATCTACATTCACATTCAAAAGAGAAGAAAGAAATTAGTTTTGTTCTGGTGACGCCTTAAGTTTTAGCTTTCATGTTTTTCAGATTCTGCACTGCCCAGGGATGTAGCTCTGAGCCTCATATTAAGTGCCAGCAAGCTCTCTTCATAGAGTAGGTAGACAAAAATCCTTTTCCTGCTGAAGACCAAGGACAACTTTCAACGGTGGACTGAAGGGAGGAAGAAGAAGGATGAGACCTCACAATCTGAAGCTGTAATTGGACAATTAAACCCCAATATGCAAATAGACCAAAACTTATAAAAATATAAGACCTCGTGACCGGTCAGCCAGTTTGTGACCATTCTCAGTCCACCTTGGGTGTAGCCCTGCTCAGGCCCTGTCCTGCCCACGGTGTATCTTGGAGGCTTTTCAATAAATGCCTACTTCATTCTCTAGCTCTGTCCAGTCTGTGTTTCAGGTCAGCCTTCCCAAGGCATCACTGGGACTAGCTTCACACTGAGCTTTGCCTATGGCTACTGCTTTCCTTCTTTGTCTTGCTATTTCTGTTGTGAAAACTATCTCAGATTGGCTTTTAGAAACTTTTTTGACACATCTTACTTCCAAAATATCATTTTTTACATTAATTCACTCCCTTTTCTAAATCCATATGGGCTCCTTGTTTACTGACTATCTACTCATCCAATACTTTCTTGGCTTGGTAATAGCTTTATCATCTTAATCATCAGTCAGTTTAAACAGAAAATTACCAGCCACATTGGTGATCTATTTACTTCTCTTCATTGCTTTACTATCCTGAGACATTGAAACATCATGCACATAGTGCACAAATGATAAAATGAGATCTTTATTTTACAATTACAAAATATGTTAACACCTATGCTGTAACCTGCAGATAATGTCAGGACATACTAGTTAGAAGTATTTATACAGGTCAATTCCTTTTTGAAAGGAGAGAGCAGATTCTTAACTACACATTTATGAATAACCAACTGGACAAAATACTTTAGGGGGATAAAAAAATCATTTTCTTTAGCTTTCAATTGTACATGGATATATCTATATAATATTATAAAGTGACTGAAAGAACTATCTGCTCACAACCTAAAATATACCTGGATCAAAGCACTGATATTCAGTGCTGGGAAGAAACAAGCATCATCAAAGAAAAAACATGCAGGACAAATTACTCTTTGAAAAACCAAAGAATTACTAAAAACCAAAGCAATAAAGACTATTAAACTCTTAACACTTAAGTCTTGAATTATTAAATATTTTCTGCTCCCATTTCTGGAAAATGGAAATCTTGGTTTGTTGAATTTCCCATGTGCTTTCCTGGTACTGGGATTTGTCTTCATCAGAGGTGATTTTTCTCTTTTCAAAAATCTTTTTTGAGAGGGACCATGTAAGGTAAGGGCAGATCTCCTAAGACATTCCTCATACAATCTTGTCCCATCAGCAAGCAGGACAATTTCATCAGAGATAATCTGCAAATCCTGATTTACACAATAGCCTCTGTATCAAAAGGGCACCTTACACTCTGTGACCCCTTGAAGTCATCACACAGCTGACACTTTTGCTGTCTTGCCACATAACTGGATCAGAAGCACAGGGCTGTGTTTACTCATGGCTACACTCAGATCTAAGTCTCACACACCAGGCAATACAGTCACATTTGCCCGTTCAGTGAAATCTGAAGAGATTTCAGAGAGGATTTCATTCACTCCACAGTTTTAAACGGAGTTGTAAGGTAAGGAACTCTTGCTATCATTGTGCACTTGTTGGAAAAAAGACAAATAAAAGGTGCTAACTGAGTATCAAAACCCAGTTGCATTCCATTATTAAAACAACATCATCCTGGAAACAAGAAACAGCATAAATACATATTTTCCACACCAAGTTAATTACGCTGGGCCACATGTGAGCACACTGAAAGGATCACTTTCTTCACCTTACCTGCAAGCAAAAAGAATTCCTGCCTGCAAAGGAAAACACACTCAACTTCTTCACGCCACCAACATTTTAGCTAAGTTAAAGCACACCAGTAAAAATGACTGCTGAAATTCCTTTTCCCAAGTAACTTGAAACACCAAACCCACATCTTTTAGATACTGACCTGTTTGTTCAAAGGGTGGGTAAGCATGTACCTTTCTTTACACAGCAACCTGAGAGATCCAAACACGTTACCATTTATTTCAGGCGAGGTCAACAGGTGAATGTTTTAAGTGCTGTGGGGAAAAACAACAACAACAACAACAAAACCCAAACAAACAAAAAACCCCACAAGAAGGATCCCATAGCACTAAAACCCCAACACCCACAGCACTTTAAACACCACGATGAAAACCTGCGAGGAGGTTTCACACGCCTCCCTTCGGAGGAGAAATTAATTAAAAACAAGCACACGGACATAAAATTGAGGGTGAAACTTTCCCTCAGCTCACCGACATCCCGGATGAGAAAGCTTCCACCCGATGATTGCGATTTGCGAGAAAACACCAAATCATCCCCCCAAAGCAAGGTCGGGGAGACAGAGCGACCCCCCCGCCGCGCCGGCCGGGGCGGCAGCCGCCCAGCCCTGCCCGCAGCCCGGCCCCGCTGCGGGGACCCCGGCCCCAGCGCATCCGAGGTACCTCGGCAAGGCGGGCTTGCCCGGCGGCCCCGGGATGGGCAGCGCCGGGAGCCGGCTGCACCCGGGGCGCGGTGCGAGCGCCTCTCCCCCGGGGATGTGCGGGGAGTCACCGGGAGGGTGCCCGCCCTCTGCTCCTGTATTTCCGAACCGATGGAAAACAAACAAAGGAAAAAACAACTTGCAGGTTGAAAAGAAGGAAAAAAAAAAAAAAGAAAGAAAGAAATCCGGAGGAACTGACTGGAGGGAGGAGATCCGCGGAGAGTGGACGCACCCGAGGCGTCACCGCCGCGGGAGGTGCGGCGGGGGCCGTGCCCGGCGCGGGATGCAGCGGGGAGCGGGGCTGCCAGGGCACCGAGTTTCCGCCGCAGAAGCCCCGGGGCACGGCCCTGCCTCCCTCCCTCCCTCCCTTCCCCTCCTCCGGCGGCTCCCCGCTGCCCGGAAACGCCGCCCGGGATTTGCCGGCAGCTGGCGCGGCGCGGTGCTGCTGGCCGCCCCTGAATCACATTCCTCGGTTCCCTCCCAAAGCGAGGGCAGAAAGGGGTTCGTCTAGAGATGGGTGAAAGAATCCCTGCGTCTTCTACAAGGAACAGAAACTTCCTTTCTCAGGAAGGCATTCCTCAAACCCCAGAAATCCGCAGTCCCTCCACTCTTAGGGCTACCTCTTCATACAGATTTTAGTGTACAGGCACCACATATTTTGTCGTTTTACTGGAGTTCTTGCCAAACCTAGGCTGCTCAGTGGACCTAGCACATTCTCAGAAGCAGTGTCACTGATCCCACCCTGTCCAACCTGTATGATCAACTACAGCCAAGGATCATCCTACAGCCTGCAGGATGGGTTTGCCAGGGACACGGGAAGCACAGTGAGACACTTCAGCTGCTTTGCCACCATTTGCTCATTGTTCTAGGATTCAGAGTCACATAATGTAAAAACCCAAATGCACGTCTTTGATTCTGTTACTCACAAAGGTCTTGAAGAATTACGGCATGTTTGATTTTTGAATAAAGACGAACAAGAAAGCAGCTGCAGGCTTGTGAACCATCTGTAAGCATCTTTTCATAATCTACTCATTTTGGGAGTGGAGGCAATTTTCTCTTTTTGATGACAACACATTATTAAAGCTGATTTAATTATGATCTTGGGAGATCAGTTCTATTTCTAGCACAGGAAGACAAAGCCTCCCATCCCTCCTGATTGCCTGTCTGTTGCATGTAATTTATTTCTTTTGTATTATTTCCATTCATGTGGCATATTTTTCTTCTCCCATCCAAATGTATTTAAGGCCCTTGGTCCAACTGACTGCATTGGTCAGTCACCTGAATCTGCTCAGGTGTCCATTTAAAAGGACAAGTGAGCTGGATTGCTTACCCCACGGAAAAGCTTATTCTTTTTATATGATCAAACATGAACATTTTGAAATAGAAAGTAAAATGTCAACCAGTCCTACACCAGTGGCTAAAATTTAATGCTTGCGAAGACAGCAAACACTGCCTTCTATATCATCTACTTCTATAGAAACACATACAAAATTGTTTTCTTTCTGCATCATTTCCAAGAGCTGGGCAATTGCACAAGCTTCTTTTCTTGTGGCTATTACTGCCATGCTAAAATCATGATAGCAGCACAAGTGATATGGGCTTTAAAATCCCCCAGCTGGTTCGAAGTCCAGGACACTGCTCCAAAATCAAATGGACTAGAAACAAGATTCCCCTCCAGGCATGCCCAGTGGCTGTGTTTCATTGGTTTTTCTGCTTCAATCCAGGGGACCCACCTTAGATACACTACTTCTTGTTTTTCTAAGCCGCCTTCTTTGGCTTTTCTTCAGTTTCTTCCTCAGCCTGGTCCACCCTTTTATAGTTCTCTTCTCCTGATCCTCCATCCCTTCCTTACTCCCAAGGCATAGATTAGAGGTGCAGCACACACACCTCTCCTCTCCATAATTTTCTTTGCTGCAGCACCTTTTCCTTCTCCCCCTTCAAATATCCTTGTTCAAATGCACTTAGTGTAACTAACTGTATTGATTTGTTTTGTTTGGACAGAATCTACCCCAGGTGTCCATTTAAAAATTACAAATGAGCTGGATTGCCAACAGTCTCAAGGAAAAATTAATTGCTTTTGCTGCCTTTGAGCATGAATATGTGGAGTAAAAATACAATGACTGATTTGGCAGATTCATACATGAATACCAGTGTCTATGATTAATAGCAAGTCTCTAGAAACTAAAACATTATGGATATGAATAAAGTATTTGTTACAGACACATTTCTGCAATGCATTTATGGTATCGTGTTTACAGAGGACCCACAGCAGATACTGCCCCATTTCCCTATGGAGTGACATCGGCAACATCAGGAGAAGGGATGGATGATTATACATCCCAAGAACTGCATCTGTTCCTTGTGTGATGCTCAAACAGCATTGGATCAAAAGGCCTCAAAATATCCTCTGTCAAGACAGCAAAGGTTGAAAAGGGGAGAAATCTTAATGTAAAAAATGGAGGTAAGAAGACACTGGTGGCTGCAATAAGAGAAGTTTGCTTTCTTGCATGGTACTTTGCCAGTTCACAGGAATAAGATCCATGCCTCATTTCTGTGCATTCTTTGCAAGGTCCAGTAAACAGAAGGCTTCTCCTCTTCATCCTAAGATTTTCACACCATTTGTGTTGCTTTTTGCACAGCCTTTTCCACCATTTGTGTTGTCAGCAGGTTGGTGTGATGCCCTTCAACTCAGCTCATCACTTCCATCAATCTTCCTGGATACTTTCCTCCTGGGACAGCCTTCATTCACAATTTCTGCTCCCAAAGACATCCTACCTTCATGTTCAGCTCTTCACTTCAGGATCATCTGTGACAAATGGCAATGCAGACAGAGCTGTCTAAAGAATTTGGAGCCCTCTGGGCCAGCATGAGTCAGAACATTAAAATTAGGCCTTTCTTTTGTGACTAACATGTTATTCCAAGACAAAAACCACTTATTCTATTTGTTTCAGACAAACATTCTACATATTATGCATCCAAAGCATTGCAACAAAGCTGGTGAAGGGTCTGGAGCACAAGTCCAGTGAGGAGCAGCTGAGGGAGCTGGGGTTGTTTAGCCTGGAGAAAAAGAGGGTGAGACCTTGTCACTCTCTAGAACTACCTGAAAGGAGGTGGTAGCCAGGTGGGGATTGGTCTCTTCTCCCAAGGAACAAGTGATAAGACAAGAGGAAATGATCTCAAGTTGTGCCAGGGAAGGTTTAGATTGGATAACAGGAAAAATTCCTTCATTGAAGGGGCTGTCAAGAATTGGAACAGGCTGTGCAGGGAAGTGGTTGAGTCACCATCCCTGGAGGTATTTAAAAAGTCTGTAGATGTGGTGCTTAGGGACCATGGTTTAGTGGTGGATGTGGCAGTGCTGGGTTAACAGAAGGACTCAATGATATTAAAGGTGTTTTCAACCCGAGTGATTCTATGATTATAGTAGCATATTGTGTGAATTGTCAAATTCAGGAAGATAGCTCTCCAGGCTTTCAAGCAAGGAAGTCACAAGCCACATATGGACTCTACTTTTAGACAAATGTTAGATGCAGTTCTTTTCAGAGATCATGAATGCAGTTTTTCTTTTACACCATTGATTTTTAATATTCTTAAAGCATCTGCTGTCCTGTAGTTGTCTATCATTACTGACAAACACCACCACCACACCCCCATAAAGACCTCATAAAGTAAATAGCTATGGCATGAGAAATTCAGTTTGTGTAGTGCTCATACATTCTCATACATTGCTCATGANAAATGATGCTGAAGAAAGTCCAGTGGTGACAAGGTGGGTCTGGTCTTCCTCTGGGAGTCCAGTGGAAAAGCAGACTCCTCTGGGGATCCAGTGGAAGACTGGCTACCTGGCGTTCCTATGTCTGTTTTTATCTAGGTAGGAACGGTTGGCTCCCCCCCTACTGGGTGGAGCATCTCACAATGGGATGATGTAATGTGTCATGTCATTGGTGAGCCTTAATGGCCCATTAGCAGAAGATATCCCCATGAAGGGTGGATGGTAGTGAAAGAGATTAGAAACATTGCCCGGCTTGGTTGTAACAGCTGGCCTATTATCAGAAGGCATCCGCCCTCTCCCCCCTGGAGTTACAAGAGATAAAGAAAAACATCTCCTCAATTGCTTTAAAACAGATGGAATAGGATACACTTTTTTTTTTGGTTGCATAACCCAAGACAGGGTAATGGCTGGACACAGGCATTGCCTTGTCTCTTTCAGCATTTCACTGATGGCTTCTTTGAAATACCTTAGACAGCTATTTGTTGATTTATGCTTTTATTCCTGTACTGGAGCACTAAAGCTAATGATGTGTCTTAGATTTAGTTTCTGAATCTTCTGCCTCATACATATGACTCTGTACTGTAGTAACAGTTTTCTGGTCCACATCATCTTGGGAGGCCTTGAAACAAATAAAAATTTTATTCCGAGGCTGAAGCAAAATATTTTCTAATTTATTTATTTCCCTTCCTGAGGCTAAGAGCTATATACCTTGCCTCTCTTGTCGTAAGAATCATGAGCTGTTTCAATCAATTAAAACCCCTCAGGAACAGCCTTCATCACATGGTTATGAGGCAGCACAAGTTGTAGGCACGTAATTAGGGCAGCAGATTGCTGGGGCAGCAGAAAAAGACAGCCCCTTTGTCTGTTTTGCTATGCCTGAGTTTTAGCAAGCCAAATGAGCTGCTGCGGCAGGAGAGGGTGTGTGCCATGCTGTGCTGCTGAAAGACGTGCTGCTTTCCAGGAGTAACAGAGGCTGCTCCCATTCCTTTCCTCCCTCCCCTTCAGCTGCAAGCCAAGCTCATGGAGCTTTTCAGCAAACTCGTCCCGGTTTTTTTTTTAGCCATGCCTGCAGGTTTATATGTTATGTCCTGACTTATATATCCCATTGTCATAAAACCAGACACGGGAATCTGACAAAATACCATTCTCTTACAAGAAATTCACTATTGGACTCAAAGACATGCACCACCTCTAATGAATGGGGATAAATTTACAGAAACTACTCCTTAGGATCTAATCCTTGAAAAATTGCTGCATGAAATAGTGTTCAACACAGAAGATTTCTGTGCAGTTGACAACTCTAAATGAATGTTTCACTTTCCATGGCTCAAAAGTAATTGCTGACAAATTACTGGTTCAGGAGAAAAGATTCACCCCCTATGTTTTCAAAAAGTATGAAGTAGTCCTTGTGGCAACATTTCGGCCACATTTTTGTGCTCTTCTAGGAATGGATCAAATCATCTGAATAATTCTAAACTTCCTACATAAAATCCTTTCCATTCCAACTCCATACAGGTCAAGTTATCTCTTTGAGTAGATCTGTGGATGAAAAAAGTTCTATTACAGCTCTTTCTAAGTTCATCTGCCACTACTGTTACTCGTTGCTTTGTTTCCCTAACTCTGAGCTAATGTAACAAGTTCTTTTTTCGCTTTCCATTCACTAACATTAAACTGCAGTTGTTTGGGACCATTCACGGGCTCAGAAATGCAACTGTAGCCATTAAAGTCAGTTGTATGGAACAAGAAGCCTGTGCGAGAAAACAAGCAGCACACGGAAGAGTAGAATGATCCCTATAATAGTGATTCTAACAACCATTCCTAATTTGCAGACTCACCCTTGTGTAGCTCCTGCTCGAAAATAGCCTGCACTAAACAGGTTGTTTTCTCACTAACTGAACAAATACAGAGACACTTAATTAGATGCCTGGTTCGATTCCAACTGATTGAAAAGCTTTTTCTTATCCACAGATCTACTCAAAGAGATAA
>VYZR01015490.1:56398-66712 GCA_013400675.1 Oxylabes madagascariensis
TTCCAGAGCAAATGCAGTTGATTTTAGGAACTGACAGCCCACTGATGAACTGGTCTGTTGAGACCATGGGTTATTCATTCTTTTGAAGTCGAATTCTCTATTGATTCAATTCTACTGACTTTATTGAATTCTGTAGTCATAAATTTTACAAAGCTAAACTTCACAGACAAAATCCTCCCATTCTCTGCAGATTTTTTCGTACACAGAAAGTAACAGTGTGAAGTAATTCATTTATGCAACAAATTCATATAACTCTTTTTCTTTACTGATAGATAAAGTTGCTTCTGGATACATTCTCTCCCTAAGGCTGGAAATGAGACACAAAAGAAGAGTCTTATGTATTCTTCTTTTCACTCGTAATAAAAATGACATCGATGTCTCTTCATAAAATGAAAATTTCATTACTGACTACTGACTCTGCTCCCTGCAGAGACTTTTAAAAACCTCTTCACCTAAAAGTGTTTTTAGAAATCAGTCTGCTGCTAGGAAGTGAAAATTTGTCAATAGGATTGGCATTTTTTGATCAAAATTTTCATTCCAAATCAAAAACATCCTTTTCAGCAAAAATGACATTAAATCAGTCCGCAGACACAATGGTGAAAATGCAGGAATGGGCTGAGTTCAACAGGAAAGACTGAAAGTGTTCCCCAGCCCTCCCCTCACAATAGTTAATTGCCTGTTGGTCCCAACATTGTTGTGGGAAATGGAGAGTGTCTATATCAATCCTCACTGAAGGAGACAATAACTGGATCTGGGCCTCTCATGCCACAAAGAGAGCTTTTAGCAGACATTATTTTTGGCAAAAAGGATAAAACACCTGCTATCTGCTTAGCTTCAAAGGATGATTTTCCTTTGCCAGTTCCCAAAAAATACCTTGATACCCATTCGGAGGAAAGGAGGAGAAGCCTCCCATCCTGAATGGAACAAGGTGGTTCTCTGTGACACAAAGTCAGGCTGGAGACTAACAGGAACTAAGACTTACTCCTCTGTATTTTCCTCTCTGTTTTCTGTGGCTGTCATTTCTGAGGAGGATGTCATGTCATGGAGTTGCCTGTTTGGAGGCATTTGCCTCCATGCACAATCTAGAGAGCCACAGGGACTAGCTGATGGCTGTGCTCTTCATCAGGAGATAAATATGTGGGAGATATTTTCTCTGCTAGGTCTGGACTTCTACACTTAACCACCAATGGAGGAAGGACAGTAAAGGTTTCACCACAGTATCTTGTCTCTGGATACAGGTAGCAAGGAAATAGCTATGGCAAAACCTCATTTCCTTCCCAGGGTTTGTGGTCAAGGTGCCTGGGTTAGACTGGTTTTCCCAGCTAATCCTGCCCTGAAAGGCAATGTAACGTGGTCTGAGCAAAGAGGAAAAAACACCTATTTTAAAAAAGCGAACAAGATTTTGTCTCCTAAAAATTACAAGCATTTCTTCCCAGGGTCTTTTTATGAATGCATTAGCTTTATATCTAGACATTCAGTACAAGACTACATGCAGCCAGGACAGAGCTGTGCCTCTGTGAACACGTGGGGGACCAGTTATTTCATAGTCTTCATGAATCAGAAGAGGAGTTTTAAAATGGCAGCTCCAGCTTGCTTAGAATACAGCCAAGCTATCCACAACACTGCCTGCATTGTGACCTGCCAGGCTGGGGATGGAAATGGGGGGAGAAAAAAGGTTAATGCATTCAAGGGGGGAAGAACAAACACAGGTAGGATGCTGAGCCAAGCCAAGAAACACAAAGATTTTACTTCTTTCCAGATAGTTTCCTTGCTGGTTTTAGAATATAATTTAGACTGAGATGTTGGGGTCAATTTGAAAAAAAAATTCCTTCATATGTTCCCAACAGGTGAAAAATCTGCCACATCTTGCACTGAACCACTGGTGGGTTCTAATTCACCTGGTGAAACCTGCTCTCAGATGCACAAATACTGAGAAACTCACGAGAGCATATTCAGATACAAAAAGAATCCCAGAACATTTTCCTACAGCTCTTGGAAGCTTCTGTTAACTTCATGCCAGTGGCACTTTAAAATATAAAACCTACCCCTTCCAGGAAGAAAGAGAAGATTTAAATCAGAACAGAGCCTGTTATGCAATACAACATTGCATTAGCACAGAGACAACTACTTAAGGTTTGGCAGCTTGTGATTAATATCAAGCTTAGTCCACCTCCCAAGAAAGATATTTTCCAATTGATTTCTAGGGGTTATGGCTAAGGCCCATACTGCACGTGCTGTGGATTGTTCCTCTCATCCTAGACTCTCAGAAGTAGTAAACAAATAAGAATGAACTTGAAAGGGGAAGAAGGGTCCCAGTTTTTTCCTATTTTTGCATGGACCAATTCTATGGGACTAGGTAACTTCCTGATATCCTTTAATTTGATGTCTGTTTTACTGTTTTGAGAGTAGCACTGTGACACATTTGAAACATCCATTCTCTCATGCTTAGTAGCCATAAGTAATAACCTTGTTCCATTGAGGTGCAGTAAAAATCTACAAAAGATGCAATTTCTCTGATTACACATTGCTACTGTTAAAATAGCTAAAATACCAAAGGCTTCTGTAGGGAAAAAAAAAAAGGCAGCTAAATTTTAAATTTTCTGTATTGCTGCTGCTCACTGAAATTTCCTTCTGACAGCAGTTCAATGGTAACAGAATTGAGCAGTATGCTCCACAGGAAAAGATAACAAAGAATCAATGTCTAAACAATTTCAGGATCATCTCTGAATTTGATGTCCAGCAGATTAGTTTATATCATAATGGTTCCTCAGTCCTATTTTAAGCATCTTAGAGAAGAACACTGTGTAACCCAGTTAAAATTCTTCCTTATCAGACAGAAATCAATACCCAACAAGGCAGCAATGATCCCTCCCAAATTTTGTTAATGCTCGCTACGGGAGCACTTAAAATATTTATCCCAGGGAATCCACTGCAAAATGCAGCAAGTTTTAGACAATCCAGGATGGTTGAAGGAGCTTCTAACAATTCATTGAGGGAAAAGAAGATTACTTCTTCCTGGGAAGAGCCTGGGAAAAGGAGATTGCCTGTTCTTCCTTCCTTCATACAGATTGAGTAGTTCTTGGTGGCTGTACCTGTTTGACTTGGTCTTGGGACAAGGCAACTCTCAACACCTCTTGGAAATATAAGAGAATAGTTCATATATAGCTCATACATATATGCACACATACACACACACACACTTACATTTATATATATATATCTATTCTTCATAGACAAATATATATATTCCTGTATGCATCAGACATCCTCACTTGTGTTTTTGGAGTAGAGCTCCTAGGACAGTATTGTGCTTGATTCCATGCATGGTACATAAATCTTCATTGTAGTGGCTGGACATGTAAACATATTAACAGCACAGCTACAGGCACCTTAAACGAGGGCCAATACTGAGAAGCAGATACCGACAAGTTGAGTATTGCACACAGCTCTCTTGGACTGAATCATCTTTGACTTGATTTCATCCTTCATTATACTCATTCTTCTTAACATTTTGCTGAAGTCCTTTTGCTTCTACTTACAACTTTCTGATCCTTACATTAATGACCCTCATCAGCTGGTGGTTTTTTAATTCAGAGCAGCTCCAGCTACCTCTGTTACACTCTGCAGATCTGCATTCTAACTTACCTCTGTTCTCATGTCCCTGGGGTTCATTCAAAGCACTCCTCTTGCCTAGCTATCCATAAGGGTAGCTGGACCTACAACACCTTAGTGCAGCTGTGTTCCTACCTTCCAGGACCTTGTATCTAATACAGCAAAACACAATGTCTTCAGCTATTTGGAAAAATCCTCCCTTTCTTTTCCTAATGCACCTGAGCGGGGCACCATCTGGCTATCAGTTTCCCAGTCTCAGCAAAAGCCAATACAGGAAGGAAAAATGAAGGCAAACTGGAAGAGAGGGATCTGGTCTGAGTCAAACATAAAGAAGCTCACAACAGCTTGAAGAAGAATGGAAGGAATTATCTGCTTTGTTGATGTAACAGACCAAAAACTATTCATCTTGCATGGCCTTTGCACAGCAAAGTGTTCACAAGGGGAATGCTTCTCATCCCTCTCCCTCTCTAAACCGGAATGGATGGGGCATTCTTCTGCAAACATTGCAAGAATAAAAATGGGATTCTCCTGTCCTGATCCACCAAGTACATTTTTATCTGTGCCAGCAGAAAAAATTAAGTGCTGGAAAAAGTATTGCACAAACTGCAACTTAGGGGGCTTCACAATCACTCTTGTTTATTACCGATTGTTCCAGTGGATCACTGGAATCACTGATGGAATGGGGAATAAAAGGGATGATTGTGTCACATGCTTGAGAGATAAAAGGTACATCGATTTACCTATTTGATATTCCAGGACAGGCACAGAGAAATTTTGTACTGCCTAATTTAGAAACAGACAGACTCTGGTCTTTTTTCTCAGTTGCAAGGGTGATTAAATTCTGAGCTAATTAAACTGCTTAGTAATTACCTTGCTTATTTTAAGGTGTCCTCTAAAAATTGTACCACTGTATTTGTCATACTGGTGAGTGCTTATAAAATGCTTCTCTTTTTTGCTGCTGTTGTTCAGAGGGAACTCCTGGGGGTTCCAACACTTGCATCCTTTGCTGCTCAGACCCTTTTCTGCTGGGAGCCAGATGACCCTGGGCAGCAGAGAAGCTGCAAGCACCAGTCAGGAATGGAGAAACTCCCAGAAAACCTGAAGAGTAGGGAGTTAGTGAACAAATAAAATTCTCCTGTTCAGTTGATGAATCTGGAAACAGCAAGAGAAGAATATTGTCCCCATGAGGAGGCAACTGTGTGTGTCCTGGTGGAAGGTCAGCTTGTGGCTTTGGCTGCCAGACCCATGCAGCTGCAGGGCTCATGTGGGATTGTGTGGATGGCTCCACTGGCTGTTGCACCCTGTGCCTGGAGCAGGGTGTCTGAGCAAGGAGGACCATGGCTTGTCCCTGTCCTCCTCCTTGCCATCTTTGGCCCAGGTGATCACCACAGGGCTGGACGGGTAGAGGAGGAGAATACCAGCCCCTTCCAGTGTGTCACCCCCTCTCTCCTCTCACAGGGAAGTGAGTAAGAGTGTTTTCACACTCTCCCCTGCTTATATCTTTGCTTGCATTTCCTCTGCGAGTCATCCCACACAAAACCAGCTCTTCCTCCAGCAACACCACCCTGCCTTCAGTGGGAGTTTGAGTGGAAATGGAGTAACAATCCACATTTGGGTTATAGCTGTGGGAAAACAACTTCATCCTCATAAGAGTTTGGTTATAACCACATTTTCATATTGGCAAGCTATTTAAAGCATAAAAGAAAATGTGTCTCTTATGCTCAGCTGTGGTATCTTAGGCTGTGTTCCAGCCAAGGAGTGCCTGATAAAGACTCTGTATTTTTCCATTAATTAAGATGCTTTAATTAATTGGAACAGCCAATTTGAATTAGCTCTAGGAATAGGTATAGCCCTCAAGAGAGCAAAGAACAATGGCTGCAGTTAATTCAGTATAGATGAGGGAAAGCTCTGCTTTAGGAGAGGCATTCAACCCTATAGACTGAGGCATCACCGGATGCACACCTGGTTCATTTAAATGCACCAAGTTGTTTGTGTTGGTTTTTTTGTTGCTGTTGTGTTGTTTTGGGTTTTGTTGGTGGTAATGGTGGGTTGGTTTTTTTTTACAGGCAGTGTTTATTTGTCCTTTCAGGAGTTACAGTCACCGGGGTTTTTCCCAATGATGTGATCACAGCTAGGTTTTTGCCTGGACAAAAAAAGATACTTTTGATAACCCTGTATTGCCTTCATATGCCATAAGAACTAGAAAGAACACCCAGGCTGTGTCCGGTGCTGGCACACTGCATTTCCCCCAGCCCTGAGGCATGAACAGTTCTTTCCATTACTGCCTTTCTTTCATCACACTGAGGGACCACGTGTGAAAAACCAACACTCTGATGGCACATACTGGGCTCACCCAGCTTGTTAAAGCAGAGAGCAGGGGTGGCAGATGAGATCAGAAGCCTCTGAAGGAGCAGGAGATCCAGGGATAATTCCATAGATGATTCCTGATTCAGAATAGGCAAAGAGACAAGCTGGACTAGGCATGCAGAAAACAATCAGAGGTACTTGCTTTCTCATTTGCATGAGCACACTTCTCTCGGGAATGGAAGTGAGAGGGAAAAACAAAGTGCAAATTTTTTATCAGCCATTGTGATTATGCAAGCAATAGCTTTGCATTTTAAACTCTCTGGCATGTTTATCACTGCAGGAAGAACTTGTTTTGCAGAACAGGTAGGTCTGTCTGTGGATGCAGACAAATCTATAGATGATTGTTCTCTACACTGAAACACACCAGTAGGCTGGCCTGTGGAAGGATTTTGATGCTAGATACTAATCAGAAAGTGTTCAGTCCAGAGTGAAATGTTCTAGCTAACCCAAAACTGCCACAGCCAGGATAGAGTCCTTATCACTGGCACAGGTGTGCAGATAACAGCAGCCTCCAAGCCCAAAAAAATACCACTATTTTAGAAATAGCAGCAACTTCTCCTCCTTGTACAAACAGCTGCAGTTGAACATTGTTGAAAAGGCCGCAGTATATTTGCTTTTTTCCCACCCTGACATGCATCCTTCACATCAGATATGAAGCAGGATACCAAGCCAATGACTTGGATTTCTTGAGACTATGATTCTTTTTTCCCCTAGGAAATACCACTTTGAGCTCAACAAACACATCACTCTGTCCTAACAGAAGCATAGGTTCTGCAGTACACGCATGTAAAACATAAGACAGCAGATTAAAATAATTTTTAAGGTTTCTGCAGATCAGCTGACCCAGTTTTCTCCAGGGAGCACATCAGAACAAGAACATGAAAATATGCTTGCAAAAGTCTCCATGGGGATAGCCACCCTAGATTCAAATAAGGGCATTGCATTCCCCCCTTTTCAACCTGTAAAATATTGTAAACTCCTATTAACCCTAAATGAGGTCCCTCACTCACTACCTGAAGGACCCCAAAGAGCTGGCCAGCACCAACATGAAACTGACAGTTTTCAAGAGATTTTTCAGTTCATCATTTTTCCAGAAAACCTAGATTTGTTTGGGTGTTTCTTTGCTGATGGGGGGTGGCATTTGTAGCTCTTTTGTTTAAAAATAGTAATCTATTTAAAAACCTGATTGCTACTAAATACACCAGGAAGGCTTCTTCAAGTAAACAATTAAATAATTACAATGGAAGATATTAAAATAATGTTTCTGCGATATGATGGGATTGATTTAAGAGGGTTACAGGAAGCTGGAGCCTGCTGTTCTGTGATAAATGATTTCCCTGAGAAAACTCAGTAAGGGAAACATAATCACATAATGGAATTGATCTTGAAATATCACTAGCTCCTGGGTTTGGAAATCAGCAGCCCCCAGTGACCTTGCATTTAACATCTTTATTCATGAACTAGGAAGAGAAAAGGTAAACACATAAAGGATAAACCAGTAGACAAGAAGGGCAATGTCAGGCTTGTTTAGTCCATGGGGAACTCAAATGGAAAGAGATCTGATTAGAGAAGTAAATTGGGATGTTACAGGCTACCTCAGAAAACAAGTCTAATGAGTCATTTAAGGGCAGGACAGAATGGAGACCTGCAGAAAGATAGAAGCAAGACAAGCAGAAGGCAAAACAGAACTTATTGAAGTGAATTGGGGTTACATCAGAAGCACACTTGGTGCCCATCTGACCCTAAGAGCTCTAGAAGCCCTTTGCTTCTCAAACACTGCTGTGCGCAAACATCAGCCCCGATCACCAAAACAAAAAAATCAAGAGTGGAAGTGCAAGCTGTGCTTTCCCACCCCCTTAATCTCGAAAAATGATGTTGTTTATGGCACACCATCACAAGCTGTCCCCTGGAGCCACTGGTAACACCAGTTAGCCTTTGGGACAACTCTCATGGTGGCAAGCAGGTAGGAAAATCTGCTTCTGTCCATGAAAACCAGTGAGTGCATTTGGGGCCCAAGAGACTGGCAGTGACTGTGGCTCCAGGAGGGATTGATTTCATTCAGGAGTGAATATGAGGACCAGGAAATGCCAGGACCCTGTTCCCTAGGTCACATAAAACTGTGCCCACAAGATGAGCAAAACCAGGAAAACTACGTGGTGGAAACCTCAGGCTTGAATTCCATGGCCAAAACTGAAGGGGCAACTCTTGCACCTAAAGCAACTACAAAATCTTTATTCAGTGCTAAATAACATCACAGAGTGTTCATCAGGACGTGGCCTGGAGGAAGCACCAGCTTCTCCCACGTATGGCAAAATGAGGAGATGGTCAATGAGGCTGCAGCCTTCTCAAGCAGCAGCTTTTCAGCTTTCCATCTACATCCCTGCCTCCCTGTGCAAAAACGCTGCAGGCAAACAAATGTAGACCAGGGTGAGTGGTACTCACGGTTTTCCAGCATCCTCCTTACTGAAGGATGGGGACAAGCTGCTGTCCTAGCTATGTACAGCCGGTAAGAAAATCCAGAGACGACACTGAGCGATGGCAGCCCGTTCTGGCTTTTCCTGCCGACGGTGCCCAGCCTTACAGTCTCCTCGCATTCCCCATGGAGCCAGAGTGGCACCTGGTGGTCACATCGCCCTCGCGCTAGCGAGACGGATTTTTTATTACTATTTTTTTGAATGTTTGGTAGAGTGAAAATGACGGAGGAGCACTCGGTATAAAGTAGTCGTGATTAACTAGATCAGTGACAACCGCTGGCTGCAATTAGTCCTGTTATTCATTATTTTCCAACGCCTCTTGTCATTCAAGTAGTGCCAATTCACAACTGTTTTTGCAACACACCCACTGCACGAGCCTCCCTGCCCACTCATTTATGCTTCTGTGAGTGGAAAGGAAGGAATGAAGACCTGTTCTAGCTTGCTGAAAACGTGGTGGGTTTTTTTGGTGTTGTTTTTTTGGGGTTTTTTGTGGTTTTTTTTTGTTTTGTTTTGTTTTGTTTTGTTTTGTTTTGTTTTGTTTTGTTTTGTTTTGTTTTGTTTTGTTTTGTTTTTTTCCCTGGCTTCTTTAAAAAAAAAATAAATTTCAGGGCTTTCTATGCAGGCAGAAATAAAATAAGTCTGTTTCCAATCAGCTACCAAATGCATATCCCTAGAGATGCTCAGGGCCACATGTGCCTTGGAAGAAAATATTGTTATTCTCCTTCTGTCTGTCATTGAGACATTCTGTGCCTCGGCAGGACATGACTTCTGTATATCCCTGCACGCTGCAAACCCTGTGAATAATAGATGTGCTCTGAGGCAGAACTGCCAAGGCTGCTCCTGACATCGTTAACTTGTCTGGCAAGCTGAATTTTTGGTGCAGAAGGGCTCTTTCTGAGAGATGAAGAGAAAAACAAGCCCATACAAAGCACTGAAGCTAAGACAACCTGTTTCCATTGAAATCAGATCTTGTGGCCGAGTGATTTTTGTATGATTGAAGGGTGAGTGCTTCATTAGAAATCAGATTCTGATGGATTGTCTGTCTCTTTATTTCTGAAAATCCAACTCCTACTGGAAATTTTTGTGTAGCTGGGCCCCTCTCTCTCTCCTGGGCAGTGTCTTTGCTGTCTAAGAGCAGCTTGCCTAAACTGCTGCCTTTCCATGCTGGAGACTTATTTTTTCCCCAGCTGCACCTTTCCTAGAATTCACAGGAGCACATGGTCTCAGAGATCGGTACCTGTTGGCAGGCTTGGTAGGAGGTGCCCAAGGTGTTCAGCAGTCACCGGGATGGGCAGTGAAGGATGCACAAAGTGGTGTGGGCACACAGTGTGACAGCATGAGCTGCAACTTCCTCAGGAAAACAGACTACAAGGCCTGGGACTGCATGAAATAAAATCCATCTCTCCATAGCCATTGTTCTGCAAAGAAATTATAACAGCAAAGATGAGGCAATGGGTTGGTTTAGCACGGATGGAAAAAACCTATTAGTGACTGACTTTTAAGACTGATGGCCAGATTGGCCAATTAAATATAGGTATACACCTCTGGGTCACACAGCCTTAAATCAGGAGGATCTTGGTGTTATAAATAAAATAGCCAAAATTTTAATAATAATGATTTATTATTAAAATCATTAAAGATATTTAATAAGCCACGATAATAAATTTGGGCAGCACTGAGCCCGGGGGTCGATGCCAGGTGAGCTACCAGGAACCAGCATTAAGCATAGACCCTGATAGTCCACCAAAATAGGGAGTTTGGGGTACAATTTTATACTGTTACAAGCGAAGGTAGGTACAATAGGTTTTTCGGGTTTAAGTGTTTCCCTATACAAGTTTATAGCTAGGGGATCACATGAATG
>VYZR01015492.1:10782-27882 GCA_013400675.1 Oxylabes madagascariensis
GAAAAAAGGAGGAAGTGGAGATGTTTGGAGTGATGGTGTTTGTCTTCCCAAGTCACTGTTAAGCATGATGGAGCCCTGCTTTACCAGGTATGGCTGAACACCTCCCTGCCCATGAGAAGTAGTGAATAAATTAATTGGTTTACTTTGCTCTCGCACAAGGCTTTTGCTTTTCCTTTTAAACTGCCTTAATCTCAGCCCATGTGTTTCCTCATTTTCACTTTTCTGATTCTCTCCCCCTTCCCATCAGGGGACTGAGTGAGCAGCTGTCTAGGGCTTAGCTGCTGGCTTGTGTTGAACCACAACACTGAAAAACCATCTTACTAGCTGCACTTGATATATAACAAAATACACTAAAGAGAAAATATTTACCTCTGTTAATAAGAGAACAGGGGGTTTTTACATCAGAACAGTGGGATCTTTGGTCTGGGATATTTGTCTCCCTGTTTTGCACTTCTCATTTGTTTTAAAGTGAATTTTAGTTTTTTTTTGGTTTTCTGTTTATCAGTGAAGAACTATGATGAATCATCTCTTCAAGACTGGACACCTGAAATTACAATACATAGCTTCTAATTTATATAGAAAAACATACAGTTTGAAACACAAAGCTATATAATGGAAAGATATTGATCATATGAAATCAGAAAGTGATTTCACTCCCATGAGTAAGAATGCTTTAGAAGCTGTCTCCTGCTTTCCTAAGTAGTGAAAGAATTTTAGTTGAATGATTGCTCTGGAATATAATGGGAACTGTGTGGATTAATTCCCAGACACTACTACAAAATCTTGAGGGCTAATTACCAATTTCAGTCTTCTGCTTTACATGTTTAATTATATACAGTAGCTATATGAATGCATTGCAGATCTGACAAATGGTGAGAGAAATACACTTTTAGTTTCTGGAAATATGCTGTTGGCACTAAGCAGATAATGCTTATAACAATAAAATGAAATATACATTCCTGATTTAAATTTAGGCATGTTTATTAGGGATGAAAGAATTCATGTGAAATTTTGTGAAAAGGATGAAAGAACTCCCTGCTCTGGAGTGTACATTTAAATTTCACATGACGCCACCTCCAGCTAATTGTTAAACTGGGTCAGAGAATTCTGATCCATTATGTTAACTCTTCATTGAGAATTTAGTACCTTCTTGAGTCATATACCTAACCTCAGTTCAGCAGTGAATGTACCAATTAATTTGACTTATTCCAAATAATTGACACTAATTTTGCAGTAAAATTATTTGTGGTCAATATGCACTTTTCCTGGATCTCACTGTACTTTCCTCTCTCTCCTTAATGGAAAAGAAAAAATAAAATCTTGTACATTTCGAAAATATATTTCTCAGGAAGAACAATCAAATATAATTTCTTAGGTATGCTAGCAGTTATAGAAAATTGGCTATGTGAAATGAGCCCAGTGGCTTTAAGCCAACGAGTACATCTGGATAAACCTTTGCTGTGCTAGTAGAAAACTGCCGCAGCACAGATACAAATTTCTGTTCACCTAGAAAAGCCCACAGAAGTTCATGCTCTGTGCTGCAGTTGTTCTGTTGCTTTCATTTATCATTTCAAGCTGTGTTATTTTGATGGCTTTTCAGTTGCAGGAGTACCAGTGCTGATGCAGAGATAATGAAATACTGAAAGCATCAAACAACAGGGATGTCTGTAACTGGTAATGGGCATCCTTCCTCAGTTTATTAACTCCAGCTGTGCTGTTGACAGTTTTTGTGAAGAGATACAGCGTAATGTGAGAATACTGAATGGAGAATGAAGAAGCTAGTGTCAGGAATTAAACCGCATCACACACAATCTCTGTGAGTAGAATTTCAGCATGTAAAAGGATCATCATTTTTCAAAATTACAATCTCCATCAGACCATAAAGTGGCCAATACAGAGACCTCCAGTTCAAGTTTCAGCATACAGTACTTTTTTCACAGTGCAGTTATTTTCTGATCTGAAGTGCATTCCCAATATCCTGCATATTTACTAAAGAAGGTACTATCTAGTCTTTTATAATAGTAAGATTAGGTTGGACTTAAAATTATACACATCACTGCTTCTGAGAACAAACTAGTTGGGACTCATCATTACCAAAATTTTGCCCAGAATAACACGTGGATGTTGTTGTATAGAGCTCTGGGCACTGAGGACTGTTGAGGAGGAAATGAAAGCAGCCTAATATTGCAGATCCTCTTGCTTCTTATTGGTGGTTATCCTTGGTTTTTAGGGGTTTTAAGTGTCTGAGGCTGAATATTCCAGGAAACTTTGGAAAAAACTTGTGAAATCTTTTTAGTAATGTACACTAAGTGGAACTATTGCACAGAGTGTTCTCAGAAGTGTGTTGACTTAGACATGCCACAAAGGCCTGTTTCTGTATAAGCAGTTGTGAATGAGACCCACAAGCAATCTACAGGTATGGATGCAGAAGTACTTATCAGAAAACAGCAGGACAACTAGAGTGAAATAATTTTCTGGGAGCTGTTGCTTGAATGTATCACCAGAAGAGAGAAGTTTTGGAGTGTAGTGGTTCTGATGAATCTACAAGAACTGTTAAACTCAGGACACTAAGTGTCCATCTGGGGCCCATTCACACACACGAACAACAGATGGTATAACTCAGGCCACATCTGCACATTCTACAATCCTGCAGAATTTTATATTTACATCTGAAACAACAAAACTTTGAGTGACTGTATTACCACTACCAAGGGATAGTCTTTTGGGTTTGGGTGGCAAGCATTTGGTAACAGGGATACAGGGTTTCTGCCTCCGAGAGGTCACCAGATGTTTTTGCCATGTCCAACTGAGTCAAAGCTGCTGGCTCCAAAACAGACTGGCCACTGGCCAAGGCTGAGCCCAGCAGTGATGGCAGTAGTGTCTCTGGGATTATCTATGTAGGAGGGGAGAAAAAGCTGCCAGGAGAGAGAAATGAGAAAAAGTGTGAGAGAAAGAGCTCTGCATATACCAAAGGCAGTGTAGAAGGAGAGGGAGGAGGTGCTCCAGGCACCCTGCACCCCATGGGGAAGACTGTGGTGAAGCAGCTGTGTCCCTGCAGCCCATGGAGGCCCATGGGGATACAGAGATCCACCTGCAGCCTGTGTAGGACTCCATGCCAGAGCAGGGGGGTGCCTAAAGGAAGCTGTTACCCTGTGGGAAGCCCATGTTGGAGCAGGCTTCTGGCAGGACCTGTGGACCCATGAAGGGTGAAGCCCACACTGAATCAGGTTTTCTGGCAGCACTTGTGGCCCTGTGGGGGCCTCAGGCTGTAGCAGCCTGTACCCAAAGTCCTGCACCCTGTGGGAGGGATGCACACTGGAGCAGTTCATAGAGAACTCCAACCTGTAGGAAACACTCACATTGATGGGGTTCATGGAGAATCATTTCCCATTGGGAGGGTCCCCTCGCTGGAGCCAGGAAGGAGTGTGAGGAGGAAGAAATGACAGAGACAACTTGTGATGAGCTGTTTGTAATCTCCATTTCCTATCCACCTGTGCAGCTGGGAGGAGGAGGTAAAAAAACATCAGAGTGAAGTTGTGCCTGGGAAGGCAGGGCTGAGAGCAAGGCGGTTTTAAGAATTAGTTTTTAGTTCTCATTATTCTACTCTGATTCAATTAATAATACATTAAATATATGTTTATAATATGTTTTTCCCATGATAGTAATGAGTGAGTTATATTTCCCTGTCCCTATCTTGACCCACAAGCTTTTTATCACATTTTCTCTCCTTTGTCCAGCTGAGGAGGAGTTCAATCACACATTGGCAAATCGGTACGACTTCCCTTCTTGGTAAAGAGCTGACCTTCCAGCTGTTACTGCAGCTGCACACATATGAGTTTGTATGAGGAAGAAATTGACTGAACCATGATAATATTTACCTGCTGTTAATAATAAAATCTTAATGATTAAAAAAATTAAATTGTGCTGGTTTTGGCTGGGATAGAGTTAACTTTCTTTACTGTGTCTGGCCTGGGACTGTGTTTTGAATTTGTGCTGAACAGAGGGTTCATAATACAGAGATGTTTTGGTTATTGCTGAGCAGGTCTTACACAGAGCCAAGATCTTTTCTGCTTTTTGTACTGCCATGCTGGTGAGAGGACTGGGAGTTCTTAGGAGGTTGGGAGGAGACACAGCCAGAACAGGTGACCCAAACTGAACAAAGGGATATTCCAGACCATGTGACATCATGCTCAGTGTATAAAGTGGGGGAAGAAGGAGGAAGGGAGGAGCATTTGGAGTGAGGGTGTTTGTCTTCCCAAGACACTGTTATGAGTGAATGGGCCTTGCTGTCCTAGGGATGGTTGAACACCTGCCTGCTCATGGGGAGAACTGCATGAATTTCTTGCTTTGCTTTGCTTTGGTTTTGTGCCCAATTTTTGCATTCTCTATTAAACTCTCCTTATCTGAACCCATGAGTTTTCCAGCTTTTACCCTTCCAAGTCTCTAATTGATCCTCCTGCTAGGGGAGTGAGCGAGCAGCTGTATGGGTTGTTGGCTGGGGTTAAATCACAACATTAATAACAAGTGTTCTAATAAATTGTGATCTGTGTCTCTCTTAAGTCACTCTCCTACCACAAAGCTTTACACAATTCAAGTCCTGCAGTAAGCAGCCAGTGCAGGTATTTGAAGCACCACCAGTTCCAAATTCCAGTGGGTGCAGCAATAGCACACAGAACCCTTCAAGAAGTAGGCTGGTATTTATATCTAGTGCAAAGGCTCAAATCAACTCATAAATATGTTCTGTTTTTAGCAAAGTCTGCCATGTACCTGCCATCTTCATGGGAAATTGGTGGTTGTGATGAGGGCAAGTGGAAGGAATGCAAGCTACCGAGTGAATGAATGAAGAAATTAATGTATCTTCCTTCTTTTTTCTTTCTGTTAAATGGATCATTTATATTAACTGTTACAACAACACCAAAAGCAGTAAGTTTACAGTGTTGCTTCTGTAAACTCTCTTACCCGAATGTGCTTTGATGTTAAAGTCACTGTAATTAATAGGCTGGAATCTGCAGTTTTCAAAGTACAAGTCTGCTTTCACTCACACCCTGGGGTTTTCTGTCACCAGCTCTCCCTACCAGCAACTTTGTGGACTGACATTTCATTTTCAAGCCAGAGGCTTGAAATTTTTTGCTATTACTGCAACTTGTCAAAAAACCAAGGAGGTGTCCAGGGTCTGGCTGTAAACCTAAGCAATGGGTACAGGTGAAGATTACAAGACGTGAAATCATGTTCAGAAAAGAATTCAAAAGGCATTGCCAAACCTGTTTGCAAGGTGTAAAAAACCACAGATTAGTAAAACATGTAGTTTGGCTATGCCATAGCTGAAATGGAGGTTGAAAATAAGGTCTGTTGGCAGGTTTTAGGTAACTTTCAATTACAGGCTTAGGAGTGCCCCTGTAAAGTGGTGTGAGTGTGTATGTATGTGTCAAATACTGGCATTTTAATGTAGCTAAATAAGAAAAATATGTGGGGTGTACTGGATGTAGATAAAGAGGATGGCAGAAGCATCTGTGTATGCTTTTATCTATTTGGAAAGGATTAAGAGTGAGTGTGGCAGCATGCCAACTTCAAGACCTCAGGACACAGTAACCCTGCCTATTCTTGGATGGTAACTGCTGCTGAATTGTATACACCAGCTGCCAGGATCATTCTGGCTCAACCCACAGACTGTGTTTTTTTGGAAATGTCATACAGGGCCAGTATGTTAGCAAGTCATGTCTTTAATTCTTCTGGAAAGCTCATATTCTGCTGTTGAAGAAGACAAAAAAAAGGAAGAAAATAATATTTTTTTCCTGGCACTAAACAAGATCAGAAATTAGGGTTGATTAGCCTTTTACATCTTCCTTAATTGGCTGGAAGGCTTGAGGAAGCTGTGAATCAAAGTGCTGGTGAGCTGGACACATACATACTGCCTAATGCCAGTTCTACTTTGTTAAAAGATTCCTACTGGCTAATCTCAATACTCCTTTCCAATGCTGGGACTGGTATTTGGGAAAGGTATTATTAAAAAATAATCCACTTCCCTGTGGCATTGGTAACATCTGGGAATAAACTGTTTGTAAATGCCCCCCAAAATGCTGCAACTGTGTGACAAGGAGAATAATTTAAGTGAACACATTCTTTTTTGTGTTCCTTCCTCATAAATTGCTTATAATACTTATCCTAGATTTCAGTAAAAGCAGGACTAGCAGAAGACTAGGCATCAGACTATGTTTTAAAGGAACCCTAACACTAAAAGAAATGTTTAGAAAATCACCCAGCAACAAAATATAATGTTGGGTATAATTTAGTTCAAGACTGGCAGGGGTACAAATCCATTGTTTACAGCAGAACTGGCTTGTATCACAAAAGCCCAGTATCTAAAATCTGAGAACTTTTCAATTTCTCCTCATGGTCTGGGAAGCTCCAATTTTCTGACTGCTTTGCTTTGGTCTTCATAGTGTCAGAAAATATGTTTTTGTTTTCACTGGTCTCACGGACACCCTGATAAGTCTGAAGCCACAAAGCAGAAATGGCAACACGGTCCCTGATGCGACCCTCAGGAGATGTATTCTGAGCTGATCTGGACAGACACTTTATGCAATGCATCCACCTGATGCACCAGGTAGCCCTGGGTGTTTCTCCTGAGGCTGGCAGCGCAAAGGTGAGTTCAGCCTACAAGCAGTGAAAGACAGACACCCAAGGGTAAGAGAGATGCTTCAGCTTATACCTGGATCTTGGTCAAATGGCCAGTTAGTCACTTTGGTGGTTAAAAACCCGCTCAGTGCATTGACTCTCTCTAGATTCCAGGGGAAAAGAAAAGAAAAAAAATCCAGTGGTGGGATTTTCAAAATAACTTATAGCTGATCTAATATTGCTCTGATATGTGTGGTTTGATCTTGCCCTCGACCCAATGTCTTTCTTGTGCTCTGTTATTCCCTTCCTCGGTCTTCTCCATAGGCTCTTTCCTCAAATGTATATGTATGGGACATTTTTTTCTGCTTTTATCCCATGTTTTACCTCATAAAAGTTTAATCTTTTTGATCCATATTATTACAATACTCTGCAAAAGAAATAACAATACACTATTTTGAAGCTGCCCACTTTGAACATAGAAAAACTAAATGCCTCAGTTTGATAGAGAAGAGAAGAGAAAAAAAGTTCTACAGAAATGAAATGAAAAAACTTTTCTTAACTACCCACACAATGGCTTACTCAAGCCAGTGATATCAGGTTTCTTTCTTTCATCATGTCTAAATGCCTGCACAAAGGAGAAAAAAGGAAAATAAAAAAATATATTACATACTCCTTGTCTTGATCCAAAGCCTGGAAAAACTGTTAAGGAATCTTTTGTTGTTTAAGACAGTCATACATCATGCAACATATCACTTTATTCTTCAGCAGCCACTTTCCCCACTCAAAGCTAGTATTTTGACCATGAAAAATGTATGTTTTTCTTCTTCTTGGATTCTTACTTTCAAATGGTACAGGATAAAGAGTGGTAAATAATCTTTTACCATTTGTAAATACGCCAAATCAAAGTATATTGTGCTTGTCCTTGAGAAGTCAATATATAAAAATGTGTCTCTATAGTAGTAATGACTCACCTCAACTTTCAGTGTTCTTCTTACTCTTCTGTGATGGAGTGGCTGCAACAGTCAACAAGAGAAGACAAATTGATGTCATTCACCTAGACTCCAGTAAGGCCTTTGGCATGGTTCCATATGACATTATCTCCAGATTGAAGACACATGGATTGGAAAGGTGGACTATTCAGTGGATAAGGAATTGGCTGTGTGGACACACTCAAAGAGTTGCAGTCAATGGTTCGATGTCCAAGTGGAGACACGTTACAAGTGGTGTCCCTCAGGACTTTTCTTGGAACTGGTGCTCTTCAATATCTTTTTCAATGACATAGACAGTGAGATCTAGTGCACTCCCAAGAGGTTTGCAGGTGACGTGAAGCTGAGTGCTGCAGTTGACACAAGAGGATAGGTTGCCCTCTAGAGAGACCTGGACAAGCTTGAGAAGTAGGTCAATGAGAACTTCATGAATTTCAACAAGTCCAAGTGCAAAGTGCTGTACCTGGGTCATGGTGATCCTAGACATGAACATAGATGGAGAGAAGAACTAATTGGGAGCAGCCCTTCCAAGAATGACTTGGGGGTGCTGGTGGATGAGAGACTGGACGTGAGCTGGCAATTGCAGTGCAGAAAGGCAACTGCATCCTGGGCTGCAGCAAAAGTAGCTTGGCCAGCCGTTCGAGGGAGGTGATTCTCCCTGTTCTCTCTGTTCTCATAAGACCCCACTGTGCTGGTTTTGCATTAATTGATATTCAGTGAGAAGGGAAAAAGCCACCCACGGAACTGATTTTTCTAAGAGAAGTTGCTAGCAGTTTCCTCCATACCTGACGAAACCAGCCAGTGGCAAGTTTGAATATTGACACCCTGTTAAACCAATTAAAGAGCTGAATGAGCCTCTATGAGATTCACATTTTAAGACGAACAAACCTGGGAAAAGCCTTTTCTTCTTCCAGCCTGGGAACAGGTAATAGGCCAGGCCGGACTTCTCTATGCAGCCGGGCCAAGCCCTGCCAAGGGGCCTTCCCGGGGAGCCGGCTGGGCCCCATCCCGGCCGGACCGGTTCCCCTGCCACAGCACGGTCAGGCCGGCCCGCGGCTGGGATTAAATGCAGTACGGGCCTGAGACCAGCCATGCAGCCAGAGCGGCTGCTGCCCTGAGATCCTGGAACAGCCCCAGTGCGGCCTGAATCTATCACGGTAACTGCTTCAACCACTCTACCGGCAGAGACCATTGTAGCCACCTGCAGGCCCTGGGTGAGACATTAACTCTTTCACTGCACAGATGAAACTTGCAAAACATTGCTCCTCTCTCGAGTGAGAAAAAAGGACAGAGTGAAGACACGCAGGGAAACAACATGAAGACACCAAGGTCAGTAAAGGAGTCAAGTCCCAGATGGGAGGAGAATGAGTAGATGCCTTAGTCTTAGGCTGAAATTCTTTTGTAAGGCCATGGTGATACACTAGAATATCCCTTTAATTCATAAAAAAGCACGGAGGGATGAAGTGTTCAAGTTGTAGACATGAGCAAACGCCTTAGTGCTAAAGCAAGTAAATGTTAAAGCAGCTGCAATCTCATAAGAAGCTTGAACAGAGGAAGAGATGAGAGTGATGAAGACCCTTTTCCCCCAGGGAAAGAAGAAGAAGACCTCTGTTCCCAGAGATGATCTCAGAGATAGATGAAGAGAACATTTACTTTTGAACAGCTCATCATTAAAGTAGTACCCCATAAGTTTGGCATGGCCCATGAACACAGCTGTGGGAAGGCTGGAAAAGATAGCAGGGACTTCAGAAATGCAGATGATGGGGCAGCTGTTACTCATAGAAATTGAAGCCACCAGAGAACTGTTTCTTGTAGGGGGGAATCTCCATGACATGATAAGAGAGACTCCTCTCCCTAAGAGAACTGATGAAAGACTATTTTAGAGGTGGTAAACTGATCTAAGTCCTAAGGTTTTGTCTCTGCAGGTTGTCAGTGGAAAAGAAAACAAGGTTGTAAGGGGAGAAAAAGTGTTTTGAAGGCTTTATTCTGATTCTTATCTTTTTTCCCCTTTATTTCAGTTCGGTTTAAATAAAGTTTTCTTTATACTCTTTAAAGTTTTGATCCTGCTTTGCTCTTCTCCTAATCCTATCTCACATCAGAAAAGGAGTAAGTAATTCTAGTAGGTGCCCTAGCATTTGACCAATGCTCTATCTACCACACCCACCTGGAATATTGCATACATCTCTGAGGTCCCCAACACTGGAAAGATGGTTCTAGTGGACTAGATTGGACCTGTTGGACTGATTTCAGAGAAGTTCCATGAAGATGATCAGAGGGCTGGAGCACCTCTTCTGGGAAGACAACAAAAAGGTTGCAGTTGTTCAGCCCAGAGAAGAAAACGCTCTGAGGAGATTTTGGAGCAGCCTTACAGAACCTAAAGATGGCTTCAAGAAAGCTGAAGAGGACCTTTTTCAAGGGAATAACATGACAAGTGATAATGGCTTTAAATGGCAAGACAAAAAGTTTAGATTGGGAAAAATTCCTTACTGTTAGGGTGGTGAGGCCCTGAACAGGTTTCCAAGAAAGTTGTGGATGCCCCATCCATGGAGCACAAGGGAAGGATGGATGGAATCCTGAGAAACCTGGTCTACTGGGTGGCCACCCTGCCGTGGCCTTTTAGTTCCGTCACAACCCAAACAGTTCTATGGTTCTTTAATTCTATGATTCATTATATAAACCCTAGCATTAGTTTTCTGTGGCAAGGTTTTGGTAGCAGGGGGGCTACAGATGTGGCTGCTGTGAGAAGATGCCAAAGCTTCCCCCATATCTGAGAGAGCCAGTGCCAACTGGTTCCAAGATAGCCAAGGTCAAGCCATCAGTGACAGTTATACCATCTCTGGGATAAGATGACCAAGAAAGAAATGAAGTTATTTCAGAGAAGCAAATAGCAGCCAGAGAAGAGAGGAGCGAAAATATATGAGAGACAGAGCTCTGCATATACCAAAGTCAGTGAAGAAGTGGGGGAGAAGATGTTTCAGGCATCATAGAGGGTCTATACAGCCCATGCTGAAGATCATGGTGAGGCAGGCTGTCCCTCTGCAGCCCAAGGTGGTCCATTGTGGAGCAGAGATCTGCCTGCAACTACATGCTGGAACAGCTGGATGCCCAAAGGAGGCTGGGATCACCAGGGAAACCCACGCTGGAGCAGGTTCCTGGCAGGACCTGTAGCCCCATGCAGAGTGGAGCCCACACTTGAGTAGGTTTGCTGTCAGGACTTGTGACCCATGGAAGACCCACACCAGAGAAGCTGGTTCCTGAAGACCAGCACCCCGTGGAAGCAACCCATACTGCAGCATTTTGTGAAGGACTGTAGCCTGTGGGAAGGACTCACATTGGAGAATTTTATGGAGGACCGATTTTCCTGGAATGGATACCATGCTGGAGCAGTGGAAGTCTGTGAGGAGTCCTGCTTCTGAGAAGAAAGTAGTGGCAGAGACAGTGTGGTGAACTATGGTAACCCCCATTTCCCATCCACCTGCATCATTGCAGGGTGAAGGTAGAATTCAGGAATAAATTTAAGTCTGAGAAGGAGGGAAGGGTGGGAGAAAGGTATTTTTAAGATTTGGTTTTACTTCTCATTACTCTACTCTGATGTGATTAATAATAAAATCAATTACTTTCCCCAAGTCAAGTCTGTTTTGCCTGTGGTGAGTGATCTCTCTTTATTCTTGTCTTGACCCAAAAGTCTTTTGTTGTATTTCCTCTCCACTCTACATCTGAGGAGGGCAGTGATAGAGTGGCTTTGGTGGGCACTTGACATCAGCCAATGTCAACCCACTGCAAGCTTACAGTGAATTACTTTGACTTTCAGTGCTGTGGAGACAGAAAGTATGTCAGGAACACATTGCGAAAAAACTTGCCTCAAATCAGAACTAATCCTCAATAAGAAATCAAGTATTTTTTTTTCTTCTAAGGAGGAGACACTTTGAAAGGTATGTTAGGTTTTTTTTCCCAGCATCTCTTTTCTGATTGTACCTTAGTCCATCAGGACAGAAAAAAAAAAATTATACACAAAGAAGAATATTTGACTTAGCAGTCCTGGAATTCAAGGAGCTAATCCAGTTTACACCAGGTATGCCCTCATCCTGTACATATGAGGGTATAAATGCAAAATCCTTTAAGTGATGGAGGATTTTGGCACATTTTTTTTTTTTTTTTTNTGATCAGAGGGCTGGAGCACCTCTTCTGGGAAGACAACAAAAAGGTTGCAGTTGTTCAGCCCAGAGAAGAAAACGCTCTGAGGAGATTTTGGAGCAGCCTTACAGAACCTAAAGATGGCTTCAAGAAAGCTGAAGAGGACCTTTTTCAAGGGAATAACATGACAAGTGATAATGGCTTTAAATGGCAAGACAAAAAGTTTAGATTGGGAAAAATTCCTTACTGTTAGGGTGGTGAGGCCCTGAACAGGTTTCCAAGAAAGTTGTGGATGCCCCATCCATGGAGCACAAGGGAAGGATGGATGGAATCCTGAGAAACCTGGTCTACTGGGTGGCCACCCTGCCGTGGCCTTTTAGTTCCGTCACAACCCAAACAGTTCTATGGTTCTTTAATTCTATGATTCATTATATAAACCCTAGCATTAGTTTTCTGTGGCAAGGTTTTGGTAGCAGGGGGGCTACAGATGTGGCTGCTGTGAGAAGATGCCAAAGCTTCCCCCATATCTGAGAGAGCCAGTGCCAACTGGTTCCAAGATAGCCAAGGTCAAGCCATCAGTGACAGTTATACCATCTCTGGGATAAGATGACCAAGAAAGAAATGAAGTTATTTCAGAGAAGCAAATAGCAGCCAGAGAAGAGAGGAGCGAAAATATATGAGAGACAGAGCTCTGCATATACCAAAGTCAGTGAAGAAGTGGGGGAGAAGATGTTTCAGGCATCATAGAGGGTCTATACAGCCCATGCTGAAGATCATGGTGAGGCAGGCTGTCCCTCTGCAGCCCAAGGTGGTCCATTGTGGAGCAGAGATCTGCCTGCAACTACATGCTGGAACAGCTGGATGCCCAAAGGAGGCTGGGATCACCAGGGAAACCCACGCTGGAGCAGGTTCCTGGCAGGACCTGTAGCCCCATGCAGAGTGGAGCCCACACTTGAGTAGGTTTGCTGTCAGGACTTGTGACCCATGGAAGACCCACACCAGAGAAGCTGGTTCCTGAAGACCAGCACCCCGTGGAAGCAACCCATACTGCAGCATTTTGTGAAGGACTGTAGCCTGTGGGAAGGACTCACATTGGAGAATTTTATGGAGGACCGATTTTCCTGGAATGGATACCATGCTGGAGCAGTGGAAGTCTGTGAGGAGTCCTGCTTCTGAGAAGAAAGTAGTGGCAGAGACAGTGTGGTGAACTATGGTAACCCCCATTTCCCATCCACCTGCATCATTGCAGGGTGAAGGTAGAATTCAGGAATAAATTTAAGTCTGAGAAGGAGGGAAGGGTGGGAGAAAGGTATTTTTAAGATTTGGTTTTACTTCTCATTACTCTACTCTGATGTGATTAATAATAAAATCAATTACTTTCCCCAAGTCAAGTCTGTTTTGCCTGTGGTGAGTGATCTCTCTTTATTCTTGTCTTGACCCAAAAGTCTTTTGTTGTATTTCCTCTCCACTCTACATCTGAGGAGGGCAGTGATAGAGTGGCTTTGGTGGGCACTTGACATCAGCCAATGTCAACCCACTGCAAGCTTACAGTGAATTACTTTGACTTTCAGTGCTGTGGAGACAGAAAGTATGTCAGGAACACATTGCGAAAAAACTTGCCTCAAATCAGAACTAATCCTCAATAAGAAATCAAGTATTTTTTTTTCTTCTAAGGAGGAGACACTTTGAAAGGTATGTTAGGTTTTTTTTCCCAGCATCTCTTTTCTGATTGTACCTTAGTCCATCAGGACAGAAAAAAAAAAATTATACACAAAGAAGAATATTTGACTTAGCAGTCCTGGAATTCAAGGAGCTAATCCAGTTTACACCAGGTATGCCCTCATCCTGTACATATGAGGGTATAAATGCAAAATCCTTTAAGTGATGGAGGATTTTGGCACATTTTTTTTTTTTTTTTTTGAAAGAAACATGCTATGCTGCTAAGTAAAATACTTTTCATCATTCCTTCTATTGATGTTGACCCAGTTCTGGGCATTTAAGGTGTTTGGTCGGAGCACTTCAAATCCAGCTTTGCAAAAAGGACCTTTCCAGATAGATAAAAAAATCAAGACTTTTTTTCCTGTATTAACAGCTTAAAGTTATTTTTTTACATGCTAGTTCCACTTAAACTTTTTTTATTCTGATCAGTTTTTCTATTTATCAATAAATGTTCAAATTAAAAGGAGGAGAATCTAACAAGCAATAATCATGAAAATATAGCCAAAGGAAGATAAAAAGTATGCTGTTTTCAGGAAAATCAGACATTTGCATTTCTCTAAATAAGAGACATGAATACCGTATTACTAACAAATACCTTTAGTATTGTAGACAAGGGTCAGTCCTGTTTTATATCCCTTTGTAATCAAAGGAGATTGGAACTGCGGCAATTGACTGTATCTGTTGCCTAAAAATTGCATCAATAGTTAGGATCTAATTTAAAAGATCACTACTGACTGAACTGCCATCAGCAGCTATACATACCCTGTGTGTGTGGAATGATTATAAGTAGTTTATATTTGGTTGAATCACAGCTAGGTGCTTGCTGGATCAATTAGTTATTTATTAAATGACTTGACAAATTATAGTTGAGTTTGATGTAAGCTTTCTGTTTCAAATCTGTAACCGCTTTACAAAGTATAAGTATTTTCTGACAGTACTTTTCATGAAAATAACCACTCTGTGAATCACTCAAAGTTGTGCTACCTCTGACTGACAAGACAGTGACTTGCCTAGACATTTATTACAACTTTTGAGAAAATTGCTCATAGACTACACTTTTGGAGAGAGAAATTCTCAATACAAAAATAAATAGCATTTGAAGACTTTGAAAAAACTATCTGGAGTAGTAACAACAATAATAAAAATATTCCTTATTCCTCTAACTGCAAAATAGACACCCAAAATCTGAAAAATCTAGCCAGGTAGGAAAATCTTTTAGAGGCATTCTCTGTCTCCTCCTACTTGGTATTAGAAGGAATTCCCTAATTACCACTGCCTATATTGAAAATATTTATCTGTCTTCTAATTATCTGAGTCTCTAGGCAGTATGTATATGCAAAGGATGGATAAAGAATTTCAAATACTCACTTTCTTTCTGCATGTGCTACTAATGACCACAAATCTGAGCCAAATACTAATTTTCTGAAGGAATGTTGTTAATGAAGAAGAGATGAGACAGGCAGAATAGAAAAGACAAAGAAGAAAAGACAATAATAAAAAACACTCAAAATGAAACTCAAAATATTAACAGCCAAACTCCCCACACCTCAACCCACCAATGTGAAAAAGACAGCAAAAAGAAACAACAAAATCAAAAATAGCAAAATAAGAAAAAACCAAACACACAAAGATATGTATTCCCAGTGCTGAAAGAATCCTGTGAAGAACTGTAAATGACAAGAAAACGTAATGTCTTTTGCAGTCTTCCTTGAGAGAACCGTACAGGAAGAAAATCCATTTTTAGTAAAGTTTTTACCTGAAATGAGACTTTTGGCAGTTCATGTGGAATCAGAATTATGTAACTGGGGCTTTGCCAGAGATCTCCTATGTTCTTGTGGAGCCCCTTGATTTCACACACAGTTTCCCTACACCTGATAATAAGAGAGCCTCTCTGCTTAATGGATATAGTATGAAAGCTGTTTTCCCTCCTCATGGTCTTTCTAGAATTGTTGAAGAAAATATTACTATTTTTAATATCTGTTTTCATTTACATTTTCTTATTTTAGTGCTGCTCAAACATTTGCCACAAGTCTTTTTCTGCATCCTTGGAGGCTAACTTTCATGTAGACTGATAAACCACAGCATACAACAACATAAATTTCATAACAGACTCAGTTACCAGCATCCAAAATCCACATGTAGATATGTGTGTGACAGTTGACCACAACAAATAATAGCCCTATGGTGTAGTGAAAATCATCGGAGCTGATGAGTTCCATATATTTAATCAAAGATGAATGTAGGGTATTTTCTCATTTTTTGAGTAATGGGAACTGGGCTTCCAATTCATAACAAGTTAATTGTTCTGTATATAGGGACTGTGAGGCTGGACTGAGAAAACCGGCAAAATGGATCTGAGTCTTTCTAATAAAAAATGGCTTAAGGTTATTTTATCTCTCAGAAGAATATGTAAGAAGGCCAAACAGGAGTATTCTCTGGCATTCAGCTCATGGTTTTGATTTAGAGCCTTTATCCATTTGTTGTGTGCAAATCCACTGTTAGAAATATGCTCTTGAATATGTTGCTTGAAGCACTGAAGAAATTTATCTTGATTTCAGTTTTATAAGGCCTAAAGTCTTGATGGCAAGTTCATAACCCTGCGTGGGAGAGAATTATATAAAAGTATAGTCCCTTCTTGTAATTCCTGAAGGTTTTGGCCAATTTCAACCAAATTTGTTGAAGAATGATTTCAATAACATCATACTTTACTAGGCACCTGAGAATCCTTACAAAAGATAGCATCTGTACAAAGACAGCCACTAGGCAGTGGGTACGAGCATGTCCGTACACTATCTATATTTTCTTGTGCAGAGGAGCAAAGGATATAAGTCTTTCTTATCCGTGGTAGATCAGGTAATTCACAAATGAACTCAGAAAAAGCATTATCCCTAATGCTCCAGTGAATAAGGCAACTAGTCATTGCCACAGGTTAGGAATAAACTTCTATTTTATTCTGTTTCTATGTCAAGTCATCTGAGATGCTCAAGGCAATATGTTCCTTAGAGCTTAAANTATGTGGATCCAGATAGGAAAGAAAACCTAGTGTGTGCAATGTAAGTGGTTGGTTTCAAACTTGAATAAGGACCCACAAAGTCTGGAACTGGAAAAATTTCAGAGGCTTTCAAGGCACTAAAAATTTGCATGCAATACAGTCACACTGGTTTGAATGAGAAACATGCTCACAAAATTGTGGTTTCTTCACAAATAGTCTGTGAATCCAAAACAGCCAGTATACACAGAATTATTCCACTACATTCACAAACTTTATCTGTATCTCCTATTTTGAAAATTGCGTTTGAGAATATTAAGTAAATACCTATGATTCAACTGTTTGCTAAACTGTCTAATACTTTGTGACAACAAATCCCAACTTATGGATTTTTCATATTCAGAGCACATATTTGGTTTGGATGTCCTTTTAGCTTCTGAAATCTTTTGCATGGGTCTTGTACACAGGGACTCTGTCATTGCAATTTGCTTTGTTTTTTCAAGCCTCAGGTAAAACACATTTGTAATCAAAAGTGGCAGGAAATGAATAAAGAGAGGAAGGGATTTTGTAAACAATTTTTTTCTTGCCTTGTATTGCACTCAAGAAAGGGAATGATGCTTTGATACAGATATAAATTCTTGGATTAAATCCTGGAGG
>VYZR01015493.1:25826-37353 GCA_013400675.1 Oxylabes madagascariensis
GGCGGCGGCGGGGCCGCCCCGCCGGGCTGAGGGAGCGGCGCGGCCCCGCCCCGGGGAGATCCCCCGCCGGGGGGCCCGCGGCCCCCTTCCCCCCGGGGAGCGGGAGCCGGGCCTCCCGGAGCGCCGGCGGACAGAGGGAGGGAGAGAGGGAAGGGGCGGGCGGCTTCCCGCTCCCCTGTCTCGGTGGGATCGCGGCGGGGCCCGGCGAAGGCCGGGGGTCTGCTCGCCCGCGCCCGCCCATTGCCCGCGCTGCTCATCCCCGACGCCACGGAAGGTTCCAGAAGCGCGGGGCCAAGCGCGGGGCGGGCGTCGACGGCGGGAGCTCCCCTCGGCTCCCGGTGGCTTTTCCAGCGGGGCTTTGGCACCGTGGCTGCCCCGAAGGCGCCGTGAGCCGGCAGTCAGGCCCTTGCGGTGTGTGGGCACCAGGACCGAGGTACAACCTGTTGGTGCGGGCGGCACGGCGCCATCTCCAAAGGTGTGAGGGAGTGGCATGTGGAGGGGCGAGCGTCCTCCCGGTGTGCCGAGAACGGGAGAGCTGCGTGTGGGAAGAGCAGGAGGATCCAAGTGCCTGGGGCCTGGTGGCAAGAAAGCACCTGTGAGGCCAGGAGCCATCCAGAAAGGGAAGGCCAACGGGGGTGAGATGGAGGGAAAAGTGGAAGCCCAGAGAACCCCAGCCCAGGGTAATTCCTCAGAGGTTGCTGAGGTGCAGGTGCAGCTCCAGCTGCTGACTTGGAGGTGAAGGGCAGCTGCATAACCAAAGTCAGAGGTGTGTCTACCAGGGAGTGGCTGCTCATCCCAGAAATTGAGAAAAATTGTGGTGTACCCAAAGAGCCCTATTAGGAGGGACAAAGGGAAAGAAGTATTGGATAAGTTCTGCACGTGCACTGCTGTCTCTAAACCGACTAGGCCCTGTTCCTGTTTATCACCAAACAAAGCGAGTCTCTTCATATTTACTCTTGAGCTCTTAAACAGCTGCACTGAACTAAATAGGAGTTTAACATGGATAAATAGCACATCAGATAAATAACCAAGTAGACACAAAGACTCTACTCTCCCTTCAAGTGCATTTTTGAAGGCAACTCATGACTACCCCTTGTCTTCTCACCGACTCATTTGACTGAAGGTTTTCCCAGCCAAGGCTTGAGCCACATCCACATGAGTAAGGAAGGACTGTGGTGCAGCCTGGGCTTCATGACTCCTGTTGGTGAGTGAAATAAGGGTGTACTCCTGTGATACAGTATCCTTGCTTTGTAGTTCTAGAGAAGAGTTCTGCTTTGCAGTACACAAACTTGTTCCACGAGCAACCTGACATGGCAGAACTGTAGCAGTGCAGTTCTACAACCACAGCTGTGCCCTTTCCATTACCCTGGGGTACCGTGTAGATTATTCTGAAATGGAAGTGATTCTGTTATACAGCAGAATGACAGTATCATAATAAAGTTACTCTTATTTCCAAGCAGATCCCTTGCAGGGGGTTACACTGGCAGAACTGTAGTGGCCTAAGGACAGAGCAGGAGAGCTGTGTGCCTCTTTCCCTGTGTCGGCATAAATATCTGTACCAGTTCTCAGAGAAGGTGAGTTTGAGGTGTATTAATTAGATGGAGAAAGATTTCACAATATAGGCTTTAGATCAAGCTGCCAAACTAAGAAAGAGCTGACAGTTTGTGAACAGCTGTTTCTACACAGAAATTTTACATGGATCTATGATGGAGACATTTCCCAGAGATTCTGTGGAATGTACTATTGACCTTGTATAGTATAAAGTGCTCAAAACTTCAAGCTCTATAGTGATGGGGTGATGTATAAGCAAGACTTGAAGAAGGTTGAATGTTCTTTAAAACCGCTGAATAGAAATTGCTGATTCTCAGGGTTTTGTGCAAGAAGACCTGATTTAATCTAATGTTCCTTTCCACTCTTGAAAAGTACAAGTTGGCTTCTTTTCTAATGAAGTATTTTTCTTGGTTGATACAGAATTTTATTTTAATTTTAATAATGCAAAGTTAAGATCAGTATATGCCAGTTCAGAGTGTTAACTTCAGGTGACTTCCAGCCTCTGATAAACAGAGATAAGGGAATACTTACAAAGTAAAAACATACACATAGGATAATAAGCATGTCAATTTTTTAACACAACCTGTGTGAAAGGGTTAGAAAGTTTTAAAAAGGGAAGCTGTTTCTGTCACACTCTTTGAATGTAGCTAGGTTTTCTTCTAGTTTTGCCTGGGAGATAAACAGACTGTGCTTAGTTACACCATTACTTTAATAAATCAGTTTTATTATGTATCTAATGATACGTCCTTGGGTACCTGTATTGTGGATTGAATGTGTCAGAGTGTAAGGCTGATTGTGGCATGCACTTGACCTCACTGTTTCTCAAATTATTTTATGTTATACATATATTGCAAGGGAATTCAGCTGCACCAAGGAACTTGCTTTCAGGTTTGAAGATCTATTGGACATCAGGAAGAATTTTTTCAGTGAAAGGATGGTTAAAGCATGGGAACAGACTGTCCAGGGAGGGGTGAAATCATTGTCTGTGGAGTGTTCAAGAAACAACTGGATGTGGCATTTAGTGCTGTGGTGTAGTTGGCGTGGTGGTGCTCAGTCAAAGGTTGGACATGGTGATCTTGAAGGCTATTTTCCAGTCTTAATGATTCCATGATTCTATGTCCATGAACTCCCCAGCAGTTTGCACAAAAGAGGAAATGTGTAGTTACATGTAGCAGCTAGAGTCAGTTGTGGGAAATACAGTTAGCACAAGAGTTTGCAGATAGGAGCAGAAGCTGGGCAAAGTGATTTCATGTCACCAGGTTTGATAGAAGCAAACAGTAACATCAAATGATCCCTAAACTACCAACAGATGTTGTTTGATGGCACAGATTTACATATTCTTGTGATCCACAGGGAAATTTTCCCATACGGTCACCTAACTTGTGAAAAGCTAAGCCCATGTAGTGTGAGATGTGTCTTCATCAGGGCTAAATTCCAGCCTTCCACATTGGTGGCAAATACCTGGCATGCCATGAGGATGAATATTGCGGTATTGGAGCAGGCTTGGAAATGATGATGTTATGAAATTACGATATTGTGAGAAATTATTTCGGATACCAATAGGGGAGCATCCCCCCTTTGTATCAAGAACACAACTAGATAAATCAGGGGGACTTCAGTCCTTGGGAAAGTGACTCTGCTCTTGTTTTAGCTGGAATTTGAATTGAACTTCTGAAACACATTTATTTTGTAAAGAGAAAAAAGCTTTTTTCTTTTTTTTTTTTTTTTCAGAACCACTTACTTGAGGGTGAAATCTCTCCATATCTCATTACCATTACACCTTTTGCTGAGTCCTTGTATAAACTGTAGGATGTGTTGTGAAGCCATGATTCCTTTTCAGTCTAGGTAGTTCTATGAAGAGCAGGGAGCTGGGCTTATTGATCCTTATGGGTCCCTTCCAACTTAAAATATTCTAAAATACTGTAATCTTACTCTGTATCACGGACCAGTAAGAAACACTTGGTCATGGATTCTGTGCTGTAGATGCTCAAAAATAGAGTTCCATTTCCAGATTCAATTCTTTAAAAGAAAAAAAAAAAGCCTTTAATTTGAAATTTTTAATGTTTCATTTAGAGAGGAAAGCAGAAAAGTCTTTCTAAAGGTCACACAGTTTGTTTAAATTACTTTGAAACAACACCAAGCTTGAGAGTCCAAGCTCTGAGGCTTCTGCCGCAGCTGCGGCTCCTGAAACTTCAAGTTCCCATCTCCCTGTTTTCTGTCAGCTAGATGGACAGAGACACAGGAATCTGGAAATTTGGAATGAGGACTTGGGCAGGAGTTTCAAGGTTTGGCAGTCTGGGCTCCTGTGCTTCTGGCTTTTTTTGGGTGAAAGCCCAACTGTCCTGAGAGTCCCATTAGAAGTGAAGTTGCGAGATTTTTCTGGCTCTGGGCTGCATCACTGGGGCTGGGGTTCCTGTGGCTTCAGGGCAGAGAACTGAAATGTCGGGAAACTCTGACTCTGGGACAGTCTTAATGGCAGGAGTTCCCCACAGCTGTGAACTCCACAAGTCCACTCGCTGTAGCAGCTCCTCTGGTAATGAAGAAGGAAAACTGCTGGAATGGTTTCATTAAAGTTTCTTGTGGTTAGTCAGAAGTTTGTAAAAACCATTATATTTTTGCTTATATTTCTGTTTGTGATGTAACAGAATTTTTTCAGTTGGTCAAAACATTTCTGGTTGGTTCTCCCTGCCCTATACTATAGCCCACATCATTTCATGGGGTTGAGAATAACATGTTGCTTGTCTTTGCATACCGCAAATACAAGGTGTGAAAGCTGGTGTGGCATGAATGAACAGGACTTGTTAGGATATTTTNATCCTTATGGGTCCCTTCCAACTTAAAATATTCTAAAATACTGTAATCTTACTCTGTATCACAGACCAGTAAGAAACACTTGGTCATGGATTCTGTGCTGTAGATGCTCAAAAATAGAGTTCCATTTCCAGATTCAATTCTTTAAAAGAAAAAAAAAAAAAAGCCTTTAATTTGAAATTTTTAATGTTTCATTTAGAGAGGAAAGCAGAAAAGTCTTTCTAAAGGTCACACAGTTTGTTTAAATTACTTTGAAACAACACCAAGCTTGAGAGTCCAAGCTCTGAGGCTTCTGCCGCAGCTGCGGCTCCTGAAACTTCAAGTTCCCATCTCCCTGTTTTCTGTCAGCTAGATGGACAGAGACACAGGAATCTGGAAATTTGGAATGAGGACTTGGGCAGGAGTTTCAAGGTTTGGCAGTCTGGGCTCCTGTGCTTCTGGCTTTTTTTGGGTGAAAGCCCAACTGTCCTGAGAGTCCCATTAGAAGTGAAGTTGCGAGATTTTTCTGGCTCTGGGCTGCATCACTGGGGCTGGGGTTCCTGTGGCTTCAGGGCAGAGAACTGAAATGTCGGGAAACTCTGACTCTGGGACAGTCTTAATGGCAGGAGTTCCCCACAGCTGTGAACTCCACAAGTCCACTCGCTGTAGCAGCTCCTCTGGTAATGAAGAAGGAAAACTGCTGGAATGGTTTCATTAAAGTTTCTTGTGGTTAGTCAGAAGTTTGTAAAAACCATTATATTTTTGCTTATATTTCTGTTTGTGATGTAACAGAATTTTTTCAGTTGGTCAAAACATTTCTGGTTGGTTCTCCCTGCCCTATACTATAGCCCACATCATTTCATGGGGTTGAGAATAACATGTTGCTTGTCTTTGCATACCGCAAATACAAGGTGTGAAAGCTGGTGTGGCATGAATGAACAGGACTTGTTAGGATATTTTTTATGGGAAAATAGGTGCCCAGACAGTCACAGAAAGGTTTTTAGGGTATGCCTTTACCACGGATTTCCCCATGGCTCTTACAAATCTTCTTACCCAGCTGAAGCCACCTGGGCCATTTGAGTCTGTAAACTAATGCGTCTCCTCTCTACACAAGACTTCAAAAAACCCTGATTCCCGTCTGTGTACAAAAGCAGTATTGGACTGATGTTAACTCCACTTGATTGGCCCATCAGGGATTAAGACCTGCAGATTGTTTTAGCACATCACGTCAGCTGCTAACACAAACCTTCAATTACATGTGTTCAGTTTCGAAATGAGGGCTGGTCTAAGTAGGAGGCAGATAAAGCCAAGCATTTTGTGAGGGAATGAAGACTCAAGAGGCCCTCTTGCCTACAGCCTGCATACTTTCACTACCTGCTGTAATTCACCTCAACAGCGGGTCTCTATTTATGTGCGTTACAAAGAGACAAAGGAAGCTGCTGTGGGAAAAATCCTTCTTTCCTGCCGGGGACTGTGGTAATCCCACTCCATACTGCAATTTAAAAGCCACGTGTATGCTGTGCCTTGCTTCAGTGTTTGAAGTATCCATAACTTGCTGTAGGAACAATTTGCTTAAGATGTCAACAGGGGAACTCTGAAATGCTTGTAATACTTACCAAAGTAATAAAGGTCTTTCCAAATAAGTGATATTGTGCATGCCAGAACTAAATAGTGGACTTAAATATTTATGCCTAGTATTCTTTGTAGCCTGCTGAGTGTGGGGATGGAAATTTTTCCCTGGCAGTGTTGAAAGTAAATGGTCATGAGGCTCTGCTGTGAGCTGCCCAATGGCTGGGATGTCAGACAGGATCCCACAGGTTTTCCCTGTGTTGATGCAGTGCATGTACATCTATTCCATAGATCAGTATGAGTAAAATTCCATAGATCAGTATGAGTAAAATTCCTATTTGATATGGAAGCTTGGGGAAGTTCTTCATAGTAGCTTTTGTATAATACCTGCTAAGGCACCGTGTACAGCATTGCTGTGTATCAGGCATATATGCTACATTAATGTCAGGCTACTTTACAAACAATAAAAAACAGTTTTCTCACAGAGATGGAAAATAACAGTGGAGTCAGCAGGCATTGCCACATATTTTTCTGGAACAGCATGTGTCCAATTCATATGTGTGATGCAGCTTTGAGAGAGATGTCTCTAGTTCAGTACCATAATTTATCTTTTGGAAAGTAAGGAGTTCAGCTCTATTACAATTGCTCTTTGGTGCATGGTTCTCACAGCTACCCAGAGCACATGGGGGAAACACTGTACCTGACACTCATCTCAGCCCCGTGCTAACAGCCTGCCCCAAGCCAGTCATTCTGCCATGTTAAGCAATTCCGAGCGGTGCCGAACGCTGCCTCATGTTTGTGGCATCACACATGAGCTCTGTGGGCTAGGGTGCACTTCTGTGCAGTGTCATACATACATCAGGCCATCGTTTCCAAGTGCCTGTCCAGCCTCCACTGACCCGTGGTTGCAGATGTTAACCCTCTCTTTTCTTTACATTTTGCATCTTGTTTCCCTGAAGGGGCATTGGGAACATTGTGTTACCAGCCTGAATCCCAACCGGATGAGATCGGTCTGGAGAGGATTAAAGCTGTAGCCTGAGACCCAGTCATGTAAGGAAAAAGCTGGTGGAAGCAGGTGATTTTGTAAAAAGCTAATTCTTACAGAGGGTGTTCTTTGGGAATCCGTCACTGAAGTGACTCAGTTTGGCCTGCTTGCCCCACCTCACACTTCTGTGTTGCACAGCAAATTTCAAGCATATGGATCTTAGATTATGTACAATAGTGAACCTTTAACCGAAAAACCATCCTCAGGTTCACAGTAATTAAAAGAGAATGCCAGCACTCATTTGGCCATAGCTTAGGATGTGGCCATAAGGCTGCTTCAGCCGCACAGACTGTCAAACCATCAGGTTTTGGGACTCCCTGGTTCTGCAGCCTGATATTATTCTGCCAGGAATGTGGTCTTCAAAGACAGATTGGACTGTCTAAATTCTTCAAACCTTGAGGTAAAGAGTCCATTAACTTTGGTGAGAAATAAATCTAAGTAGGTGGTAGGTTCACACGCAGGTGGCAATGTGTGAGTAATTTCTTTCATTTGACTGTAAGATGCATGAACAAAGAAGATCTTTGGATAAAGATGTAAACTGATGTGGATGCCAGATGAACTTTGACTGAACTTAAGGCCGAACCACATTTTAAAAAATAAATAAATTACCCAGGATAAGGAGAGACAATAGCAGATGCTGGAACCATCTGTTCCTGGACAGCTCTAATAGAAAACTCCTTCTAGTCTATTGCATGTTTCTTTCTCCATTAGATAGTAGTGTTCTCCCTATGAATGTGGGCTGCCTGTGGTAGGATATGAACAATAACAGCCTTGATTTCCAGGTGAGTTGTCCTCAATCCCAGAACTTCCATATGCAGCCTGGCTTCTGCAGCATTTGAAATTCTTCATATAATCAAGTGATTGAGTTAAGCACTCCATCCTAACCTAAGGCATGTATTACAATCACTATCAAATGAACTTTAAGGATGAGCTGTACTGCTCCATGTAATTTGTTACAGATGTGAGGGAATCCCTAATTTCCCAAGGAATGGTCACTGCAGACTAGATGTTGTCTGAATGAGGTAAACAGACTGCGCTTAACCCTTACGGCAAATATTTGGTTTTAATTTGGGCAAAAAGATGATTTAAAGTCATCACTATTCCAGCTTTTTAACTTTTCCTACTCCCCTTATTTATTTATTTATTTTTTTTTTAAATAGGGCCTAAATTGTAAAACAGAATCATAGCATTCCAGGGACCATACAAAGTTAGACTACTTTCTATGTTTGGGACAAGATTAGTAGGTATAGGTTACCACTCAAATATAGTATTGACTTTCATGAGGGATCAATTTTTTGAATGGAATGCAGTGGAATAATGATACTTAAGGGTTTTTAATATATAAATACATTGTTTGCAGGACAATGTCTATGTCATGGACAAGTTGTTGAATCTTGCTAGCAAATCGGTCAAGTATCAGTGGGAGTCAGATGAGTTTCTATTGCCACTCAACATTTTTTTGGAAACTCAGGGGTCAGCTGGATGGTCACGAGGGAATTCTTTGTTCCAGCAGTCATTTTTTTCTAATATAGAGTCTGAGACGTACTTCTCTGGAACTGTTTATGATAAACTTATCTGAATATATGTAAGGGAGGAAGGCTCTTGAGGACATTTGAATCCTGTGCCTCTGGCAGCTTGAAGGAGCAGAGGGACTGTGTGGGTTGTTCTCTCTGGACCTGTGTTTTTTTTAGTAGAACCTCACACCAAACATTCAGTTCTTCTGGGAGGCTTGTGTATCGCTCTGCCAAGCGTGGCTTTCCAAAGGGTTTGAACTTTAACACCAGGGGCACTTGCATGTCTCAGGAGGAGGTAATCTGTATAGACAAAACTTTGGGAAACACTTCTAAGTGACAGCTGCATGTTCCCTGAGAGTGCTGTTGTACCAAGAAATCAGTGAACTAGTCTGGAAGTCTGCACAATCAAATTGTTTTGACAGAGCTGAGTGGGCAGGTAATAATTCTAAATTCTCCAGTATTTTTGGATACAAGACAGAGTTTTAAAGTTCTAATGCTGATTTAAACACGATGTTAAAAATGTAATTTCAATCAGATAACATAGTAATTATGAGTTATTTATCTTTCTGCTTTCCTGCAGGGAGGGAGTCATGTAGGGCATAAATGGAGCACCTCTAGAAAAATAACCTGATGGGCATACAGTCCTATGCTTCCTTCTTATGGATCCTTAATTTAGAGATTTCTGGAATAGGATTCCACACTCTCTTGAGATCCACCCAGTTGCATGAGAGAATTCTGAAAAGGTGTAACATTTAAATGGGTTAATTATAAATTTTTATTTTTTTTTACATCCTTTCTCAGTGCAGGCATCAATTCACTCACTGATGGGTATAACTAGGTAAATATCTTTTTTTTTTTGTAGAATGTTAAGATTGATGAATAATAATAAAATTAGACTATAACTAAAAAATACTGAAGAAAAAAGGAAAAGAACAACAATTAGTGATAAAATAGAGAAGGATATGTGAGTAATGAAATCAAGGTTACTTCACATATGCATTATTCTCTCCATTGTGACTTGATCCAGAGCCCATTCAACAAGTTCCCCTGAAATTCATGTCATAGAATCACGGAAAGGTTTGGGTTGGGAGGGTCCTTGAAGATCATCCAGTTCCACCCCCTGCCATGGGCAGGGACACCTTTCACCAGACCAGATTGCTCAGAGCCCCATCCAGCCTGGCTTTGGGCACTTCCAGGGATGGGGCAGCCACAGCTTCTCTGGGCAACCTGTTCCAGTGCCTCATCACCCTCACAGTAAAGAATTTCTTCCTAATATCCAACCTAAACCTCTGTCAGTTTAAAGTTGTTNAAGATCATCTAGTTCCACCCCCTGCCATGGGCAGGGACACCTTTCACCAGACCAGATTGCTCAGAGCCCCATCCAGCCTGGCTTTGGGCACTTCCAGGGATGGGGCAGCCACAGCTTCTCTGGGCAACCTGTTCCAGTGCCTCATCACCCTCACAGTAAAGAATTTCTTCCTAATATCCAACCTAAACCTCTGTCAGTTTAAAGTTGTTACCCCTTGTTCTCTCTTGATCCTCCCCTCACTGTGGAGATCCTTCTCTTCTGGACCTGAGCTTTTCAGCTGATACTTTATTTCTGGTGAGTGCGAGGATGTTAGCTAGCTATCTATACAGTATTTGTTTACTTACATACTTACATTTATTTTTATACTCATTAATGTTGCATTAATATGGATTATTTTCAGCCATGCATTGATGGGACAGTAAAATTGTTTCATGTACCATTTAAGTTTTGAGCCATGGGGAAGCCATGGGTTTTGGTTTGCTATGAAACAGAAACCACTGCAGTATATTCTGATTCTTACTTGAAAAAACAGTTCTTTTTAAATCTTTTTTAGAGAAAGATGCCCATTTCAGTGACCTTACTTGTACAATGCTCACAATCCTTACGTACTTGTTTGCGGAACCTTGTGGAAATGCAAAGCACTTCTTAAGTGCTAAGTACTGTTTATAATAGGAAATTTTTCTTCCACTCCTAAACCTAAGCTCTTCCCAGAAAATTATTTAGCCAGGCTGTGCTGTAACTTTCTGTAGTGTTTAAATGAGAATAATGTTTCATTGCTTCATTTGGCATGTAAGATGCAGTCTTTGTGTATGGCAACCCAGAAAATAGAAAGGAACACTGCAATTTGTGTTATTAAATTACTACATGTAATAAACATACATTTTTTTCATTGGTATCAAGGGCTCTGAGAAGCTGTTTCAACATAAAGCAAGAAAAATTGACAGATTTTGTGCTTTGTCATACAGGTTTGATGACTTTGTGAGTCACAGTTTATAAATATTGTGGAATATTTGTTACTGTCCTGATAGAAAAGAACTGAGGATCTGTTGTATCAATATATGTCAGAAGCACATGAATACTCAAATATTCCTGTTCAAATGAATGATAAAGATTCCTTCTTTTTCATAGTTACAGTTTTACATTTTCAAAATAAAATAGATTGCAAAATAAAATACTGTGGAGATGCAATTTCTTGAATTTGCTTTGTTTGTGGAAACACAGCTTTCCAAAGAGCCATGTAGGCTGATGCTCTGGTTTGTTTACATATCTGTAGAAAGGAGACAATTGGAAATGATGAAATCACTGCTTTACAGGTAGCCAACACCCTGGATGCTGTGTGGATTTTGGGACTGATTGTGCCAGCTGGTGANGGCTGAGATGGTGAGGAGTGCTGCAACCCAAGTGTGATTCCACGGCCAACTCCATCGATGCTTCATACTGAGAATGGGTAATTAGTTTTCATTAAACACTTTAGCTGACACTAAAAAATATGAGTATTGCTACAGAACACTATTTGCAGGGCCTATACTGACATTTTGGTACAATGTGCATCAAAATTAATTTTATTTTCGCATGATGTCATGTCATGGGTAAAACAGGTCTAAATCACCTGCTTTTGGAAATTTACTTACTACAGTCATGGTACTGGAATAAGACACAATGAAAGAGAAAGCTGAATACAATTATTTAAAAAATTTTTATTATGTAAGTTCATTCAATATACCTCTAGTCTTTTTGTTTTAAGCCTGT
>VYZR01015499.1:0-17909 GCA_013400675.1 Oxylabes madagascariensis
GGCTCCTGCTCAGCTGCTGTTTCGTAATTGACCAAAAGCACAAGGAGAAGAAGCACAGCGGGGGCCGCAGCTGGGCACAGCTTGCCAGCAGTCAGGGTCTGAGTGCTGGGCACGGCCTCACTGCTCCCTGCACAGACACATCACCCCGCCGGGCACAGCCGCGGGCTGGGATCAGTCCCTGCCCCACTCCAGCCCCAGTAACTGGGAGCAACGGAACAGCGGGCAGTGAAAGGGAAAGGAAAATAAATGTTCGTGTCCCAGAAAAGCAGTAGTTTAGCTACCAGGCTGGTTAAAGTGTGATTACTTCTCATGTTTATTTGCTATTTTCACTTATTTACATGATTCTGGCTTTACCAGGTTTTTATTACACTAAATGGTTGTTGATCCCAGGATCATGAGGTGGTCTCTACAGTCAGGAGAACAGTGCCTGCCAGCAGCACAGCAACATCTGGGGTTAGTGCAGCTATGGATAAAATAAAACCTGAATGCTACAGCCCGTAGAAATGGCTACTCAGAAGTGAAGTACTTTGTTTCAACCTACAGCAAATACAAGTTTCATGTACAAGGCACTCAGGATAGCCCTGTGTGGAAGGAGGACAGTCATGAGGTTCTTGATGAAGGCTGCATCGAACTAAAGATCACAGGACATCTCTGGCCAGTCATGAGAGCACTGGGGTGGAAAGTCAATAAGCTCAGTGGATGCTCACGTTTGGCTTTGTTCTTTTCTCTGTCAAAGGGTAGTTCCCCTGCCAGTCTCTCTGGGCTTCTTTTTCATCCAGTGACTTTGGAAATTTTCCCTAATTTCTTCTGCTGGAAGGTAGATGACTTTGTCCATGGCAGAAGCTGGACTGGTCTCTATTCACAGCCTGTCCATTCTCTGTGCACTTACCTCTGTGGCAGCAGAGCTCAGGATAAACAGGGTAGGATGGGTAAAGCAGGGATGTGGAGTCTGAGCATAACCAGCCAGGAGACCGCTAGAGTGAGAATTCACTAGAGTTTTGATATTGCCTTCCATGAAATTCTTCTATACAGGTCAGAAACCCAGTGTCCATCTAACAGTTCTGGGGAATCCTGGGTGGTTCAGTATCAGCAACAATGGCAGAGATGCTCCAGTTTTACACTGATCTTGTAAACCATGTTGATACTGTATTGCTGGCTTCTGCCCCAAATTCCACCCCGTCCACACACAGGGGCAGCTTCCAGCCCTACCCCACTCCCTGGTGAGCAGATGCTGTTGGCACTTGCCCTGCAAAGAGGCAGGAAGAGGCATTCACAGGTAGCACAGCATGTTATCCAGACAGCAGCTTTTCTGAAGAGAAGGTGGCAGGACAGAGGTGGCCTGGAAATTCCCACTTGGATTGTGCTAGTCCAAGGTTTGTATCTGACATAAAACAAGCAGGGGAATGACAGTAGCCATGAGTGAGTACTGTGTTATCTTACTACCTGCCCCAGTGCACTGGGGTGTTTGCAGCCCTTCAAGGGACTCAATATATTCACTCCCCAGCCACTCCCTGTACGTTCTCCTCTCTTCTACTGGCACAATCTCCACAGCAGAATCCTTAAAAATCAAGTCTTTTCCTTGAAAAGCTGAAGAATCAAACATTTTGAATCCATTTTCATTGCTGCTATTTCCAAAGTAGACCTGAAAATAATGAAAAATTCTCAGCATTTTGCAAGATGATGTGCCACGTTCCTGTCACACAACATGAAAGATGACAGGAACCATTTTGTAGATGAAAAATTCATACACAATTGCAGCATCTGTCTTACGCATTTGCTTTTAGATGCTCCAGTAGACCAGATACAGAATTCTGCCACTGGCAATAACAAGAACAGCAGTTGTGACTTTGTGTTTTTAGTTACTATCTGGAAAAAGAGTTGTAATTTTTAAAAAAATTCTCCTGCCTCAATATTGTTATGCAATATAGGGATTGGCTGCCCAGGAGTTACAGACATTACTGAAGCCTAGTAGAGAGATATTTCTCAGTCTTGATTTTGAACTAATTAACTTCAGGATGGAGGAGGAGGAACCTTGCTGTGCAGGCACACACTGCATGACTTACTGTGTACATGGCTGCAGCATAAACAAACCCAGCAAAGTTCCACTGCATTCCCAGGAAGATTCCAGAATGGAAAAGCATTAGCACATACTCTGTTTCTTGTACACCTCAAAGTAATGCAGAAATGAGGGAAAGCCATGGGAAAACACCTTAAACTCCAGGGAAATTACTACTGCAACCAGTGGCTGGGCAAAAAGTTGAAATTCCTTATGCACTAAGGTGGTTTTACTGGGTGAGTTACATGGGTTGTACTTGTGCACGTGCTGCCAGTGCCACGAGGCAGGGTATGGCAGCATGGTCCTGTTGTCTTTATCCTTGGACTGTGTAAGACTATATGTAATTCCCCCCAAAACCAAATGGATTATCAGTACCTGGGCTCTGTCCAATAGTCCATATAGAGCAAAAACATTGATATCTGGGTGAACCATAACAGCCTGAGCTGGCACCTGAGCCAGGTGACAATCAGCAAACTGGGTGACTTCAGCACGGGCACCATTTGGACACAGTAACTGGAAATCACTGGACTTCAACTTTTCGGCCCAACTAGCAGTGTTTTTACCTGAAAAAAAAAAAAGAAACTGGTCATTGTCAAGCAATTAATGCTTCAGAGCAAGAAAAAATAATTGAATTATAATAAAGAGATGTGTAAAACTAAGTACCATCTGTGTTCTCAAACACTGTTGAGTGCTTCACAAAGGCCACATCCCCAGAATCCTCTACCAGGCACCTAAAGGAAGTCAAAGATATAAATGCTTTCAATTCAAAGCATCTTTATGTGAACCACATTTTTTTAATAACTCATAGGTTTAGAATGCAATTTTTTTTTTACAGGCATTCCTGCAAGCAAATGTACTGGACCCAGAGTTAGTAAGAAAAACCAGAGAAATTCAGCATCTTGGATGGAGCAAAAAGCAACAAAATATCAAAAAAAAAATTCTGAATTACAAATTTCAAGAGTGGTATAGAATAGAAAAAATTTATTAAAAGCAGTGTGAAAAACAACAAAAAAGACCAGTATTAGATGAGTAAAGAAATAGAAGATCTATTACGTGATATTCAGTGCAGCATTTGCAGCCCTGTACATTGGAAATCTTTAGTTAATCTAACTGCCATTTCTAAGGGTATTGTTTCAGAACTAAGCTCAGTTTCTTCTAATTTTCTGAAGCAGAAGTAGCCCAGCATGCCAAGGGACCCTAAAACCACCTCCTCTCCTATGTAGCTTATTCTGTGAGTGTTTTCAAGAAGCATTTCCTAAAACAAAATAATGAAACCAATGAAACAGACGTAAAGCTGTAACTGTGCATGGCTTATGCAGTACAAAAATACAAGGGAAGGTTACTACTGGTAACAGTTACCAAATATATTTCAACTGCACCTAATTTAACATCCTCAGTTCTAATCAAAGGTGGTAAGTCACCATGTGGCTGATACTGTCATGCAGAGAACAAGGACTCAGTGGGCCTCTTCAGTGCATTTTCCTGTCAGAAAAAGCTTTCCTAGCAGGTTTTTCACTATTCTGTGCAGTTTAATTTGCCCCAGATAGTGGGATATACACAAACTGAGTGGCCTCTCACACCTCTATCAAATTAGTCTGAAGACAGCCAGAGTTGAAGGAATCCAGAAATCTGAATTTTAAGTCCATCTCAATCACCTTCTATAATTCATTCTTCTTTCAGGGGGGATCACGTAAGTGATCACAGATAGATCTACCTTGTAGAAGACTGCACACCTCCATTTTTTCACCCGAATTCTACCCTTTTAAATACTTAAAATGTCCCACATCACTCAATGAATTAAGCACCTTCTCTATTAAAAACAAAAAGTGATCTCCATATAAAGTTTGACTGTATGGGCACTATTATCAAATGCACAATCTTAGAATTATGAGCAAGGTTCATGCAGCCTGTACCAGCATTTTTTGCTCATTCATCGGGTGACTGGGAGCTGGCTCTGTTAATCCATGAAGTACAGCAGAGGATCTGGAGTTTGCCTGCAAGGCATGTACCCAGCAGAGCAGCTGGACTCAACTAAATAGATTTGCAAAAAGTAGTTATCCAAATCTAACACTTCATTATTTACCAGGCAGCTGCTGTCGAAGTCTCTTCCCCTGAGGGAAAAAGGCAGCTTTCTGCCAGCTCACCTTCTGAGGTGAAGGTCAGAAAAAGGAAGTGCTCACTCTGTATCTAAGAATTGCACAGTCTTTGGGTGTGGCCTCATCTGTACATGTACACAGTTGCATAAAGTATTTGTTCCATTCTGTATTATTTTCCCCCCTCTATTTTTAACATACTTTGTTTTGAAGAGGATTTGGTAGTCGAACATTGGCCATAGCTGTTCGTGCTGCACAGAAATTTATCTTAAGCTACAGCCACTAATGAATCAAGTAGTGAAGACACACTCCAGGCTCCCTGTCACGAGCCTGTCACTCTCTGCAGGGACTTACAGCAGCCAGATCCTCGCTACTGGGTGCCTGCTTCCATGCTAGAGCTCCCTGTGGATGACCTGCCCATCCAGAGTGGCAGACTCCCTGTCCCACTACATTAAAGCCAGACTGGAGGCCAACAACAATCTCCTTGGTCCTCACAAGGTGGGTGCTCTGTGCACAGACAGAGGGGTTGGGCTGTTGGCACCTGGCTGTCTGCAGGGAAGCTGGCAAAGGCTGTGACATGAGCCAGTGTAATGCCTTATGCCATACCTGCACTGGTGAGGACATCTGGGGACAGACATCCCACCTCATTTATGGCACCTGCTGCAGCAACAATAACCTGTCTGCTGACTGGGACGGAAACCAGGTGCTCCCTGCACTTTGGCAGGCTGACACACTAAATCACAACAGTGGGTATCAGTTACCTGAAGGCTCCGCTGTAGCTGTAATAACGTTCTTGGCTACTTGCACTGCATTTGTTGTTTCCACTCTCATCTCCAACACAGAGCTGACAGAGCTTTGCAGGGTAATTGTTCTGCTCAGCTGAGGGCACACAGCTGGCAGAGAAAAACTCACTCACAGCTGGGGAAAGACAAAAAGCAACGTAAGGAGTGAAAAGTGTGGGTTCTTTACAAAAGAGGCAGATACAACATCATGAAGTTATAATCAATGCAGGTTTCAGTAGAACACTAGAAATACAAGTTACAGCTGCCTTACTGAAATTCACGAACTAGAGCTTCTAAAATTTTCAGAGTGCTATTTAGCTGAATATGTAATGAAACAAAAGAGCTTCCTCAGAGACAGATAAGAAGTAGAATGTGGAGTTCTGTGTTCACAGATCTGTTTCTTGTTGTGCTACATTGTTTCATTACTTAATGCAGTTTGAAAATAAATGCAATAAAATCCTGGACAGGGGCATAGGGATGCATCATCAGTGCTTAGGATCATGGGGTTTGCTGGGGGAGCAGTAAGGGAAGTAAAGGTTCTCCTCTGAGCTCCCAGTGTTACAAGGACATGGACAGTCTAGAGCAAATACAGTGGAAGGACAGTAGGATGCTCAGAGGGCTGAAGCACAACTTGCACTCACTAGGCTGACAGCTGGACTTGGTCAGCCTGCAGATAAGACAACTAACAGGGTACTGCTATCTTAATCACATACTGGGTTTTTCAGGAAGACAGAGCCAGACCCTTCTCAGTGACGCAGAGTGAAAGGATGAGAAACAACAGACCAAAATTATGAGAAGGAAAATTCTGATTTCCTTCTTTCCCTCTTTCCAAAAGAAATCCTTTGTAAAAAGGATGGTTAAGTAGTGGAACAGGGTCCAGAGAGGTTGTGTGTAATCTCTGTCCTAGGAGTTACTCAGAACCTGCCTGGACACAGCCCTGAGTAATACCAACTACCACACCTTTAAGCAGTTGTTTGGACTAGATGACCTCAAATATCTTTTCCAAGCTAAATTATCCAATTATTTTGTGATAAAGGAATACTGTCTTGTTTGATTTAATATTATCAGACCCCTCCACTAGTCCACACTGGTGGCAAACTTAAAATTTCAAATCATTATATTAAAACACAATACACCTTCACAAACAGATGTGATTAATATAGAGCTACAAAATATCAAAATCACTTTCCCTAACGGAAGTTTATCATTAGACTATTACTATCTTTTTGATATGTAATACTGTTGTCTTACCTTGAGGAATATTACAGTCTCTGTTCTTAATAATTCCTCTCTTAATTAGTATACCAATGGGAATATTCCATCCAGCATTTCTCCCTAATCCTGTGTGGCAGGACTTCTTCCCTCTCAGGTCACTGATGGTGAATGCATTGGTTGCATTTCGTTTCACTAACACCACAGCATAGTATGCATTGCTGCTGTCATTAGCTTGTAAAATAATAAAGAAAAAAAAACCACAACACATTACAGCTTCCTTTATGCATTCCCAGGCTTGGTGATCATCTGTGTATCCATTACACTTATATGGTGGCAACTTCAATTGCACTAACAATCTGCTAGTGAGGCAGTATGGATGTACATGGAATTACTCTCATTCCTACTGCCTCACACTGCTGCATTCACCTCTGGTCTGTGAGCTGGTACTCCTGCACACCTGAGCTGAATAATCTACAGACAAGATGATGAAAATGTTCTTGTTCCCACCAGCTCTTATAAATACATCCCTCTGAAAAACAATGTTTGGGGCATAAGTAACTCACCAAATCTGCTTCAAGAAGTTATTTTTATGTGAAAACTTCAAACCTGCATTAAGACTTGTATGAGTTTTGCAGCAAATTTAAACTCTGCCTTAGTGACACTGTGGACACAAGCCCTCTTTTAACCAGTGACTCTGAAGCAGCCACATTGACCGGAAGAATTTGTTTCTAACCAGAATCCACTGTGCAATTTCTGTATTTTTGCTTCCCTTAAAAATATTTTGACTTTATGAATACTAATTTTTTCCACTGAAAATATTTTTTTTTGTCAGAATTGAAAAAACAAATGAAGAGGTACAAGACTCAAAATTGCCAAAGACTCAACCTGGTCCTGCAGCAGGACAGATGAAAGTAGCCTTACTGTAGAAGCTCATCTCATATCCTCCTCTATCCATGATATGAGGGTAATAATTCTTATTTCCTTTAAAAACAGCTTTCCCAGCTGGGCTTGGGAACAAAGGACTGTGCTTTTAGTGCTGTTTTCAAACAGCCTGGAAAAATGAAATCAATATTTATGTTTCTGGATCTTCTTACCAGAGTAACTTTCTCCAGCAGCTGGCACAAGGCCATATGTCTTCCCAGCTGTGTAAATATCAGCTCCACCCAGAACTACAGCATCACTTTCCTTTTTCTGAAAAATAAAATATAGGATTTCTGTGAAAAAACCCAGCACATACTTTTCCTGCTACAATGATGACACCTTTATGGTTGCAGCTGTGGCACCTTGAAGGGAAAGGCTTACAGCAAAAGAGCATCACACTGCTAAAGAAAACCTCCCAAATGTGCATAAAGCGCCATCAGTGAAACAGGGACAGGAGATTACACACACACAGGCTTGAGTTAGATGGGGAACAGTGCCCTCATCACAGCCAAAGATCATCAGGGTTCAGGCTCATCCAGACCATTGAGCTACAGATCATCTCCTTGAAATCCAGTGTTCCTTCTTGTCACCAAAGTGAGTGCACATATCTAACTCCACCTACCCAGCAGAGAGCAGCTTCTGTTCATTTGGTTAATGGCACAAGGATTGTAGCAGCCTACCTGGATCAGCTCCATGCACTCTTCCTTTGTCTGGGCTGAAATACACTGAATTGCTGGCTTCAAATTCTTTTTTCTAAAGGCAACGGCCATTTCACCACATTTCCAAATCTCCTCAGTGGATACAACACACCAGTTCAGGCTTTCTGGCATTGCTGCACACAATTGAAAAGCAAATGCTACATTCACTTTCTTTGCAACAGACAACAATGAATCACACTGCCCACTGTCACACGTGTCCCACACATGTTATTGAAAATATTTCTTCTGTGTTGATCCCCATCCCTTCAGCTCAGACTTACACCTGACCAGGAACCAGGGCACTGCCTACTGAGCAGTTATGTCCACATTGCAAACCTCTCCATAGCAAAGGAACAACAATTCCTACAATTACTGACCATTAAACCCAGCTATAATACGTTAGTTGAGTGCAGCAAAAAGCCACCCTGAACACAAGCTTCCTCACATCTGACAGTCACAGAGCAATGCCCAGAGGAGACAAATCAGGAAGGTGAGGGGCTTTGCCACAGCACAGATCACATCTGGGAGGCTCAGCTGACAGAATTTTTAAGCTTCTTAAGGGAAAAATTCTTGCAACTTGTGTTTCTGACTTTCCCAGAATGCGTATCAAGTAATTTCTGCTTTCTTCTGATAGCATGAAAGACCATAATGCTTCAATAAAGAGCAACTGAGGGTTTCCTTCACCTTATGGAGGAAATCCTCTGCTAGGAATCCATTCATCCATTTTTATAGACTACCTGGGGATTTGTGCAGCAGCACATTATTATTTCCCCTTGTCAGCAGGTAAGAAATTAAGTACCAGACAGCAGCAGCAGCTTACCAGATTAATGCCTCTCATACACCAAGAAAGGGTAGAAAATGTCTGCATCTTATAAGAAAGTTGCACAGGAAAATATCCTGCAATGCAGCATTGTTTCTAGGTCAAAAAGTGGCTTTTGCCCATGCTCAAAGATCAGACTAGCATCTTGCCATAATATTCCAAGAGTAAGAAGAAAAGAAAGCAGAATCAAGATGATCTCTGTTACCAGCTATCTTTTTTCTTGGTTATAAAGAGGAATCTACAGACAACTTACTGTAGGGGTTGCAGCTCAGAGCTTGCATGGCACTAAGATACTCATCACCCAGCCACGCCTGGTAATTCTGAGCTGTGATTGCAACAAGCTCTGTGGTGGCATCTCGGAACAGAAGATTTTGGGCACCGTAGACTGCAGAGTCAAACATCTGAAACTTGGCACCAACCCCATTAAATCTTTGCTGAAATGTTAAAGAAGAAAGAAGCACGTGTCACACATAGCTCCATCTGGGATGTGTGACATCCCATACCCCTTCAAACCCCGCAGAGCCAAAGGTGCTCAGATATCCCCTTTTCAGTTTGGTTAGGCAGCTGGGAGAACCCTTCCAAAACTCAAAGGAGCAATGAAGAAACAGCCTCCTACTTGTCCCTGGTTTAGGAGATGGAAGAGAACGGTCCCGTCCGTATCCGGCCGCACAACCACGGCCCGAGCGGGGACCCGGGCCAGGTGGCAGCTCCTCCACTCGGTCACATCAGCTCTCCGGCCATCGCGGCACAGCAGCTGGAAATCCCGGGAGCGCAGCCGCCGGGCCCAGGGGGAAAGGCTTCTCCCTGAAACCAGACAGGATGTGCTTAAGGAACAGACAGCAGCTGGGGCTGGTGCTTCAGGCTCCAAGCCTGCTGTAAGCCTCACTTGCACATGTGGAACGGAACACGCATCTCCTGAGCATCTCTGAACTATTCCTGATGCACAGCATGTCCTGTGCATCTTTGTGGTCCTAGTCCTGTAACATTTGTGAGACTGCACTGAGCTGTGCTGGGGTCTGCAGCACTATCAAGAGCACCCCTAGTTTAGGATCATGTACAACATTTTTTGGGTTTTTTTTTCCCCTGGGTCAGACAGATCCATGATATTAAAGCAATGTTATGCTCAAGGTAGTTTTCAAATAGTGCCAGATAGGGCAGGTTAACTCTCCTAGTCTCCACTGAATCCCTGGGCAGGCTGGAGCAATGTAACAGCCCAAGTCTATATAAAAAGAGTTTCCTGCTTTTGAAGGTCTCTTTCCAGAGCATTCACTTTCACCTTATACTGAAACTATCAAGCATTAAAAAAAAATCTCTATATCCTGGAGCACACCTCAGAGGGTACATCTGTTTTCACTATTACAACATTTTTTTTGCTGATTCCTCAATTCAAAATACATCGAAGATTTGATATTATACTGTCATTACAAACACCGTATTTCAGACCTTGCAGCCATTATTCAACGAGCTTCAGAATTACTCACCATCTGTATATTCAGGCACTGTGCTGTGCTTCACAAAGGCAACCTCTCCAGCATTTTCAGCCAAACACCTAATAAATATAAATCCAACCACAAAAAGATGCATTATAAAACCCCTGTGCTCTGGCCACTGCCAGCTGACAGCCCGAGGGCTCTGTGCTCCGTTCCATCAGCCACAGACACTGACCTATTTCCTTGTGCTGAGAGTTTTGCTCAAGGCAGAGACTAGTGGCTGTTAGAGCATGAAGTAAACTACCATTGTCATTTGGTGAATATGAACAACATGCTCAGTGCTGCCTGGGACAAACACCATGACCTTCTTTGTCCAGGACAGCTCTGTGTCTAAGGCAGTCACACAATCCTTTGGGGAATATGCAGGGAGGAGCAAGTGTTTTTCACAAGCAAATTCTTCCCTTGTTAATGCTATGACTCGGGCACTGGGAGCTGCAACACAGCACACAGATGGGAAGGAGGAAAATAAAGACTGGCATGCAAAAATGGAGGGCAGAGCAAGTCGATAATTCAGAGCAGCTGAGGTGGGATAACTGAAATAGCCAAGTAGGGCAGCAGTTCAGCTCTCGGGCTCCAAGGATCATCAGGTTTTACTGGGAAAGGCAAGTCAGTAAAGCTTGCTGAAACACTCAGATTGTGTCAATAGCTGCTGGACAAAGCAAATAGCAGTGGGTTTTCCTTGCCCAGTATATGTGCTAAATATCCATTTGGTTTAATATTCAGGTATTAATACCTGAAATAGTGGGTTAAGAATTTTGATCAGTCAGGTTAAAATTATGGCTATCCTAACAAAACTATAGATTTTCTAACAAGATCAACTGGAAGCTCTGTAGCTTCAGTTTCCTGTCAGTGAGGCCTGAACATGATGACTATGGAGAGGGTACAGCAATAAAAAAATTGACAGACATGATTCTCACCTGAAAGCTCCACTGTAGTCATAGTATTGCTCTTGGGAATTTCGTTCACATTTGTTCTGTCCTTCTGAGTCCCCTTTGCAGAGCTGACAGAGGGATTTGGGATAGTTCATACCATTTGCTCCAGGAACACAGCTTGCATTGAAATAGTCACTTACAGCTAAATGCAAAATTAGAATGAGGCATTTTTAGCAATGAATAAACAAGATCAATTTCATTTTAACACATCCACACAGTACATCTCTAAAAAGACCCAGAAGGCACAAGTTATTTTCTTCTTAAAAGATAGTTTCCAAGTTTATAAAAACCAAAACCCTGCAGTCTTCATCAGACCTACATTATTAGGATCATATAAGGAGCATCAAAGTCAAAGAACAAAACAGCAGCTGAGTCACATATTTCTGTACACACACAGAGGGTCCCAGGACCTTTGGGAGAGCACTGCTGAAGAGAGCTTTGCCCTGTAACTCTTGCCTTTTGGAAGGTCACATCCCATTGCTGCCAGGTGCCCAGAGTCAGTGAGGTAGCCCACTGGCACGTCCCAGCCCGCAGTCCTGTTGATGCCGGTGTGGCAGGAGCGCACACCCTTCAAGCTGTTGATGGTGATGCTGGAGCTCCTCTTTACCACAGCCACAGCATAATAGGAAGTTCCAATCTCTGCAGGAAGAGAAGGAAGAAAGAGAAGCAACCTAAGCAGCCCCACAGCAGCATTACAGTGACATACACTGATTTTTGGAGTCTTGTGCCTGCCCTATCCACAAGGAAGTCACTGTGCTCCCATCCTTGCTGAGAACCTGTGAATCAGTGTTCCCCATAACTTTTCCAGTGTGAATTGTCAGTCCACAGGCAATCTGCTCTAACTTGGGAGGTCACTCTGCTTTGAAAGTGAGGCTCCTTTCAGGAAGTTGTTTTCTATGACTCTAGATATATTTGGATTGAATTGAAACCAATATAATTTACTCCCAAATTAATCTTAATTTTGCTACAGAAGAGTCAACTGATGTGTCTGGAGCATCACAGCTGATTTCATTCTCTTTGTTTTACAGTTTAATATAACTCAGAGTCAAGAGCTGAGGGTTTGAAGTGATTATAAGGTCATTCAATCTGACTTTATTTAGATCAGAAATCATTACATTTCTTCCACTTTTCTCTGATTTGAGCTCATAGCCTGACTAGTGGAGATAGTCAGCCTCTGGATCCTGAGGCCCATTTGGTTTTGAGAAGCCAAAGTGCAGGTCCCTCACCAGAATCATGACATGTTTAATGGGGAGGCAGTGGGGGGCTGCAGCCACTTCTGAGGATGCCTTTGGCCAGGTAACACTGACACCCATCTACAAAACAAATCCAGCTCCATCTCACAGTAGAGTGATGGAACAGCACTGCCAGCAAATTGCTTCCAGAGCTCTCCCTTCCCTTGCATCTTAAAGTTGGGGGGGGCATCACCCAGCTCTGAACTACACAAACATGTTGATACTGAGCCCTTAGTCACAGTGACAAATCACCACTGAATTATTGTCTCTGCCTTGAAAGGAACTCAAAGCCTAAGGTGACCCAGACAAGGAGAAGAACCTAGTACTTCCTTTCTTCCAGCAAGTAACCATACATTAGTAAAACCAAAATCTAATTATTCTAATGTATAGGACTGAGAGATAAACCTAGTAATTTATGCTTAGCAATTCATTATTCTGAAAAGTATGGAATAGAGAACACAGAAAACAGAAAGACAGTAAAAAACAAACAAACGAAAAAAAACAATCCAACAAACTTATTACAGGAACAGCTACTCTGCCCCAAATGCTTCAGGACAGACTCAGCCACAACCCTGTCTCCTGTTTCCCCAAACAGTCTGTCACAGGCAGGAGCAACCCAGAGGGAACCTGACCACTCCCACTGTTTAGAGTCTTCAAGAAGCCTCCAAATAAAATGCAAACAGTAAATACAAACTTCTTCTTCTTCATTTTAAGTCATCTAAAAGGTATTTAATCAGAATATACCTTGATCATATACTTCCCCAACCACAGGTTTCAGACCATGCTCCCTTCCAGCCTGGAAAATCAAACGGCCATCCAGGGTCACTGCATCTGCCAAGTCATCCTGTGCAGACACAAGGGCAGAACACATGTTAAAGCTTAATTATCAGTAGTTATCAACAACCAGAGTACCCGTGCATTTAGAAGAGGCCCTTAGTTAATATGCATCTGTGTTTTCTTTTTTCCAGTTATTTTAAGGGCACAGAAATTTCTGAAGAACTCTTACCAAGAGAGATTTCAGACCTTCAAAACTGCCTTCCTGCAGAAGCAATGCAGAAACCAGCCCTGCACAATGATGGCTTCACTAGTCTTGACAGTTCAAAGGAACCTTAGAAATGGATGCTGCAGGATCTTAAAACCCAGCAATTTGAAGTTTCATTCACCTCTGTAGCTAGTGCCCCGAAGTGTGAAGATTATTTAAATAAAGTAGATACATTTCTAGATCATACACAGATAGTTCAAAATAACATATTTTGGGGCTACAATTCTGAATGCCAAAGTACACTCCAAAGCACCCTTAGAGCCTGCTGGCTTCCAGCTCAGCACAAGGCAGACATGCATTTTGTGAGTGGGGAAGCAGGTGGTAAAGGGTTCCTGAGAAGGAGGGAAGTATCTAAAAATACTGTTCCAATTGGGAAAATACAAATCTGCGGCATCCGCTTTGGGGAAGGTGTCCAACAACACCACACACTTTCTGCTGCCTGTAACACCAAGCTTGCTGGGATCCTGCTACAGCTGCAGGGTTGTCCTGGATAGCACAGGACAGGGGCTCCCCCAGCAGCAAGGCCAGGAGAACTGCTGTACACACCCCTGGCAGCAGAATCAGCTCCCACTGTGTACTGAACCTATGGGAGCCAGGAGAGGGCATTTCACACAGAGACAAGACACAGCCGAGAAAATAATCAGCAGTGTGACGTTTTGCATTTCTAAGCTGATTCCAAGTTTCTTATCAGTTTGCTTAACCTATGGTTTGGCCCTGGAGGGGGTCATTTAGTTTCTCCATCCCTTGGGAGCTTGCAAAGCACTGGTCAGGGAGGGCTAGGACTGCCTAGCACACCACAGCAACTTCCCACAGGCTGAACCACTTAAAGAGCTTGAACATTTTTTAAGGGATCGTGTGAGAGCACAGGTAATATGTTGACGTTGACATCTAAACCAGATGTGAAGTTGCCATGTAATTTGAAATATTTTACTTGTTTGGCTTGAAGAAGAAAAAAGATGATTTTCATTAACTAGCTGAAACAATGGATGTCCTGAGAGTTGCTTCTCATGAATGAGAGCTGACCAAATCCAAGGGAACCTGAAGCGGACTTGGGGTTGAGAGATACTTGCATCTTAAAGAACAGACACAATCTTTCTGAATAACTAGATGTGATTTTCCACTGCTGAGGTCAGAGCACAGGACAGTGTAGGGATCAAATACAACCTGTGGTTTAAGAGGGACACCTGACAGGAGAGAAGGTGGGAGTTGGAAGGCTCTTACCCTCAGGGAGAACAAAATGAGCTTCTAGAACTGGTGGTGAACCGAAAGTAGAGCAGATAAAATGGAAAGGACTGGGCACAGAAACCGAGGTATGTTATATGGCTGTATTTTCATAGGAAATAGCAGTTTTTCTGACTGAAAAGCTGAACCTTTGAGCTCTGTTTAGACACAAAGCCTCTGATAGCTTTTGTAAAAATAGCACAACAAGACAAAAATGGTCTATTGTTGAATTTAGCATGAATAAGGTTTCAGGCTACAGATCTCTCCTTTAAATAACACACAATTATTGCTGAGGTGACATATCAACAGCAGCATGGGCATTTTTCTTTTTCAGCAAGCATTTGTCATTAAATTTAACAAAAGCATGGGACTCACATACAATTTTTTAGTAAGTATACATGTGATGGTAATATTCTCTTCATTATTTTCAGAGGAAGTTTATTTCTGTGTGTCACAACATTTGAGAATTACCTACATAAATGTTTTAAATAGTTGCTGAAAATCAGCTCTGGTCACATCAAATATTGTCAGGTTCCCTAGTTAAATATTTAGGTATTTCTTAATTTTTACACACCTTCAATCAAAAAGGTATTTTCCTTTATCCATGTGCTAACACATTCACAGGTCTAAGTCCAAGTTATGCAGTGTCACAAAACAGCATCTGCCTCTTCAGCCACTGTGTCCCTCTCCCTTCTTGGCCTCAAAGATCAGAGTTCAGTGCAGATGCCAACTCAGGGATTCTACACAGTCCTACACAGAGCAGGCCAGCTTGAATATTTAGTAGATTATTAGCACAAGGGGGAAAAAAAACAAAAAAGGAGATCTAAAGGACAAAGTCTTGTCTGAAGTCTTAGAGTGAAGATTCATTTGATCAGAAAGCAACTTACTCATGCTGTCTGCCTGCCTGCTATTTCCAATGGCTTGCAAATGCAATTCTGTGAGCTCTGTATTTCAGAAGCAGACACTCATCAGCCCTTTATATAATCTGCTTTGCAGAGTCTAACAGGTCCCTCTGTGCAATGCAGCAATCAGCCCAGTGGTTTGGGGAAGATCTGACATTAGAATGTCCTGTCTAATCCCAAGGTAAAATCCACATCTCTATCAGTATCCGCTCTCAGCATTCTTCAATACAGTCCTGACACCCTTGCTCAAGAACAGTATTTATCAAGAGGCAATGAGGTAGTCTTAAGAGTCAGATAACCATTCTGCTTTATTGACAAAAATTACAAGATACCAGTTTTTGAAATCTCTTCCTGTTTTCTAGCCACACAATCATCTGCCTCATCTCCCTCCAAATTCTCTTTCAGCCAGCCTTCCCTTCCCCCACACTCTGCCAGTGATGACAACCATGACACACATTACCTGCCTCCACACTTCCTCCAATATGCACTTTTTACCTCCTACCCCCTCCAAAGGAAGGAATTATTTTGCATACATCATGTTGCAAATTCACATGTTCACAGTCTTTAAAACCTTCCCCAGATGCATGCTCTTTTTGGAAGCTGAGCGCACACTGGGCAGCTGAATTAATACAGTTCAATACAGAGGTTTGCCCTTTGCTCATCCCACTTGCTGCTTCGCCTCTCTCTTGTACTCAGTATTGGGAGATTTGATTTGATTACACTCAGTTCATCTGTTTATACAGCAATTTCCATAACAGGACCCTGAAATGGAAGTTTGATCCAGAGTTTATCAAAATACAATCTACTTAGAGGCTAAGCAGCACAGCTTTAACTACTGTCTGCATCTTGTAGCTCCATCCCTTCTAAAATATCTGCTAAATAAATTTGACACAATTCCAAAATCACAGATTACTATTTGGGAGGAAATATTTAAGACCTTAGCTGTGTTCCTAATGACTGGCCATATGTGAGCGGCCAAACATGGGTCCATTCTCACATTCAATTTCACATGTATACTTCTGGGCCTTTTTAAAAAAAGATATGCCTTGATTTGTCAGAGCCATGAATGCCAGGAAGCAGAGGGTCAGCTGCCTGGATGGCCACACACTCACCACAGAAACGTGCACCTTGCCAGGGGATTATTATTAGGCACATGGAGAAATTAAACTAACGACACTGGTGTCACTCACAGCTCACCTTGATCATCTGGGTACAGTTAGCAGCTGACCCCCCCGCTGTACACTCCAGAGGGGGAAGGAGGCCAGCCTCACGAAAGGCCTTGCTCATGCCATTACACTTGGAAAGCTCTTGCTCAGACACCGTGCACCACCGGATACGCTCCAGGCCGAGAGCTGCAAACACAACACCAAGAGTAAATATTACAAAACACATCAGAGCTTTCGTACCAGAGCTTACCATTTAGAGACTTTCATTCTGCTTCTCTCCCCAAACAGAAAAAGATCAGGGCTCACTTCACTGTGAGTCCTTAGAGATGATTACCACTTTCATTCCCATTCACGTGAATACTGAAGTTTTTTTGAATTGACCTCAAGATCACACTCAGGTACTGAAATCCAATGGCATTTATTTCTGACATAAAAAACATGGGTACCATGGAATAGGTCAGGGCATCCAGACTGTTCTAAACACCTTGCAGAATACACCATCTTAATCAGGTTTAAAGCATGTGAAATTATTATTTAAAATTATATGCTACAAAACCAAAGAGACTGTCCAAAGACAACTCTTGTCTCGAGTATTGCTAGTTAGTATCTGGAGTCCTGCGCCAGCCCTTATTGGTCTGAATTGAAAAAGCAACCTTAGGTGCTCAAAAGCCTTGCCACTAGGCTTATTATGAAAACTAGAAAAGTAAACTTGGCCCTTCAAAACAGTCTTTCATAACACATCATAACCACAGTCAGGAAAAGGGGAGNTGCCAAAAGATCCAAAACTGAAACAGTGGGTTTGGCTTGCTGTTCTTCTGTGACACAGAGCCAACTCTACTGCTGTCAACAAATATTAAGTCAGACTTGGAAAGCTTACAGGAAGCTTTCACGGCAGCATATGCCAGTAGAGCGAGAAGCAACTGCCCATCTCTGAGTTGCAGGAATTCTGAGAATCAAGAGGGTTAGAAGAAAGGCACAACAGGTCATGGTAAAAATACACCTCACAGAAACTTAATGTTTGTACTACCTCATCTGTCAGGGTGAAATTTTCACCATTCATTCCTTGTGACTGGAAGAAAAACCCTGTTTTTTTTTGTTTTAGGGTTTTCTTTTTAGAATTATAAGCAAATAGAAATTAAATTGGGGAGTCAGCATCTCAGTGTGTATGTATGCTATGTCCCATTTTTCAGCCTCAGCATTCTGATTTTAGACACAGACACACAGGGGGTAAAGCATGAACTGTATGAAAAAATTATTAGCCATATACCTGAAACATAATGGTACCTCAAAGTAATGATACTACACTATGTAATATCTTATCAAATGTCTATTTAGCTAG
>VYZR01015515.1:0-21886 GCA_013400675.1 Oxylabes madagascariensis
GGGGGGGGGGTTGGGTTCCACTTCGATCTCTGACTATTTGTATCAAGTATATGAATCAGGGCAGTGAATCACAGCAGTTGAATGATTTATGGTCTTTTATGCTGCTTCTGAACCACAGAATGTGGAAAATGTACGGGTGTGACATTTTAGAAAAAAGTCCCATCACTCTTTGTGGATTCCTGTGGGTTTCATAATACTCATGCTTAGAAGAAGAAGGCTTTATGTAAAGGCAGATCACGTCACAGTAAACATAAGAAACTACGGCACTATTTCCCAGCATGGATGAAGAATATCAGTATTTTGAATGATGTAAACAGCCACAATAGAGCACTGGCTCTGGAAAGTGAAGCTGGTCTGAAGGCTGGGGTGAGGAGGCTGGATGTTTACCTTGTAACATTTAAACTGGAAATTTACACTCTTTTCTTCCCTGGCCTTCGCTGGCATAAGATGTGGAAATCTGTTTTTGGCACCAATCCCAGGAGAATTGAATTGAAGTAATAAAATGTGATTGATAAAAGCATGAAGGAGCATGGCACTTGAGGCAGATTCTCATCCTCTCCAGCAGCCACATATCTGACCCTACATACAAATGTCTTCAGCATCTAAGGCCCTTTGGATTTTATCTGCCTCTGTAAATGATTTAAAATTGGTCCAGTTTCACCCAATGTCCAGGCTGAATGGTGCGCCCTGAGGACAGTCTGGCCAGAGGATGCGATGTAATGAACTTGTACAAAACCACCCCGTTGTGGCTCATCCCTCTTTAAAACAAGTGTCAGCCGAGGGAGGCAGCCTGTTTTGTACTCAGGGGAAGGCAATAAAGCCGTCTGAAAGAGCCTCACTCAACACTTCTGTTACTGCTCACTTTGTCTTTACAACCTTTTAAGGAACTTGTCTTCTTAAACATGATAAAGCCTCTGTTAGATGTTAAAAGGACACCTTATTTAGCTAAATCGAGTTTTAAGATGAAAATGGAACAGACTACAAAGTAACAGTCTGTGCATGGCCCAAGGCAGTGCATTCTTTAATCCTGCACTTTGTGTAGCTTCTCTCTCCGGAGATGAATTTTAGACATGCATTTGTATATTAAATCAAAATACATCCATTCCCAAGACACAAACAACAGTGAAAAATATCCACTTAATTCGTCAGCTTCAAGTTCAGCTCATGTCAAATACTCCTGTGCTTGCGAATAAGAGGGAAGGTTTTTTCCTGAAATCTTTGTGACCTCCCTCACCCCTTCAGGAAGGCTCCATACACTCAGCTCTTCCCTCAGGACTGTTTCTTCAGCCAAATGGCATATTACTGATTCCCAGAGGCTGGGGCAAAAGAACTGGTCGCACAATGAGCTGTGTCAGAGGCTTGGAAACCACCTGAGCAACGTTCAGATGGCTGACAAAGTTCTCTGCAGATGGGCTCTCTAACTGTTGGCCAGCCCAGTTCCAGCAGGGAATTTGTTAGGTTTATATGGTCACCTGGATAAAACTGCAGTCCATGGATTTGTAATGATCTCTCTCTTATGTCAGAGGACACAATCCCATAATTACTTATCCATCCAATTAGTCTTTGCTCTAGAGAGTGGTCCTACTCTGCAGTGAGTGTTCTTCAAAAGACCATGACAACATGAAATGAAAATGTCTGATTGCTCCAGCAGCACCCAGCTTCCCTGTATCTGGATGTGATTTCTCCTGTGGCTGATGCCAAATCTGCCAGGACTCTCCACTGTCCAATGTGTATTGGAAGGCGATTTACGGGCTTCACACCCAAAATAAAATTATTGACCAAACACACTTGAAGCTCAGCTAAGAAGAAAACAGAGGATGTGTATTGCAGGCTTTTCACAGGACAGTGATTATCTGGTCCAATTGGAGGATTAGCCATTCCTCCTTTGTCGTGCAAACAAGAAAAAGTCAGGACTTTTATAATAGCTCTTTCTGTGTAATGTGTATTAGAACCTGCATAGCACTTTTGAAATGTCAAACAGAGGATTCAAAGAGGCTGCAAGGGGTGAAGTATGAGCAACTCCCAGTTTTAATAAAAGCCAGTACTTAGTGGAGAGAGAATCTCTATATTTAAGCTTTTTATTTTGTTACAAGTACTTCTGTAAGACATTTGCTGGGCACATCTGTGCAATGATTTTTGGTAAATAAGTCCAGTGGAATCAAAGAGAAAGTGTGAAAGGCTTACCTAATTATGTAGCTATTATCCTGGGAAACAAGAATGTTTGAAAGGTATTTGCAGTATTGAGGGTCAGAATAGTAAACTTTTGAAGATTTCAATTGCCAGGGACATAACCCTTTTGTATTACAGCTGGGCCCAAGAAATGTCAATGTCTGTGCAACACGTTTGTCGTACAGAGATGAGAGCACAACTCTGTAGATTTTGGTCTGTTTTTCCCTAAAGTCAGGGCCTTCTGAATCTAGGAGCATAGAAGTAAAAATAGGAGTGGTTGAGATGCAGGTATAAATATGCCAAGTTAAAAAATAATTCAACTACAAGTTCTGTTTCACTTTCTTTTTTAGCCTCAAGCACAACAAGTTTTACACAGCTAACAAAACACTGCAGAAGAGGCTGGTCACATTAAGAGGCTTCAAAATTGGAAGTAAACTGCAGGCTATGCATGAGGGCATGCCCCTCTCACACTGCCTCACCAATGCACCCATCAGCCACCCAACAGTGCTCCAAACTGAATATTCCCACCAGCAAACCCAGGCTACACACCTCAAAGTGGGATTTCACAGGAATCTTTAGCTTCTTTCTTGGCTGTCATGGCCTGTGCTGGTGGTGGGGCCTCTATTCCTCTGCAGGGACTGGCCCTGAGTCAAACAGGCCTAGACAGAGAGCGTGGATCTCACCAAACCCTGCTCAAAGCCCTGTTCAACCTGGTCTTGAACACTTCCAGGGATGGAGCAGCCACAACTTCTCTGGGCAACCTGTTCCAACACCTCACCATCCTCACAGTAAAGGATTTCCTTAGAATCTCAACTAAACCTCTCTTCTGTCACTTTGACGCCATTTCCCATTGTCCTGTCACGACATGCCCTTGTAAAACATGCCTCTCCAGCTCCCTTGTAAGCCCCCTTTAGGTACTGGAAGGTGCTCTAAGGTATCTTCAGAGCCTTTCCTTTCTCTAGGCTGAACGGCTCCTTCTCTCTCAGCCTTCATAGGAGAGCATGAATAGCTTGCTCAGTGTACAAAGACAGAATAGAAGCACCCAGGACTTCTGTGGGCCAGTACAGCTCCCTGGAATTTGCTCCCCATGGCCTCAGCTCTGTCTGCAAGTATCTGGCATGGAAAAGTTTCCAGAACGTAAGGCCTGATAACACAAGACATCTGGGTGTCTCCCAGGGCTAGACTGAAAACAGCAGAGCCTCTCAATGCAGTTGTGTTGATATTTCTGCTGGTTGTGATTTGTTGCAAATTTTGGCTTTGTTAATTTTTGTGCTAAAAGGCTTTGTGCTCAATCGGGTATGACCTGACTTACCTGCCTTCCATGCATTCCCTTCCCCCTTCCAGTGGGTATAAAGTCATAAAAGGGACTTTAGGTCTCTGTTGTGAGCTCTGGGAAATAGGACTTCATGTCCCATGTCTGAGACTAATCATGGTTGCTCTGAGTGCACAGATCTCATTCTAAAGATGTTGCAACCTCAGCCTCAGTCCTTAGTGTTTACTCTCCTGCCAAGGAGCCAATTTCAGTAGCAACTTTTGTGGTCCAAACAATCACCTGCTTGAGCTATACAGAAATTGTCCAGCTCATTTAATCTAGGCAAGGACATGAGACTGTTCTTCCTCAAAACCAGTATAGGCCAGACTGAACTGGCCATCTTCAATGGAAATATCTAAAAGATCACATCCTATTGGGTTCTTCTCTTCTGGGGCTGAGTCTCAGATTGCACTGACATAAGCACATCTTCCATAGGCAGCTTCTGCTTTTACTCATGAGCTTGTTTTGGTCAGATGGCCAGGACAAAAGGCTGTCTGTCTGAGGAGGAATGGATAAAATGTCCAAAGTCTCTCCTTGTCCTTGGTCAGCTGATGTCAGCTGGCTCGCTCACAGGGGTTTGTGTTGGCAGCATTTGCAAAGTGCCAGTGTTCTGGCAGAAAGGCGATCTTCATGATATATTTTTTTTTAACAGAAAAGCAAACACAACTGTTTAAATACAGCATTTTCTATGCCTTCAGCAGTTCTCCTCCCCACCACCCCAGTCTGTTCCTTGTTTGTAGCTGAGGAAGCAGGACTTGTCATTGCTCTGATGGCTGCAGCATAGGCTGCTGGCAAAAACACTGACATTTAGTGCATGTAGTTGAATCAGATAAATAAGCATACAGCCCTGGATTGCTTGCTTTACACCACAGTCTACTTCATTAAGGAATGTCCTAATTACTGAGAAATAGCTGAATTCTGTGGGAGCACTACTTAATTTCTAGTCAGAGCCCATTTATTGGCCCAGTTAAAAAGCTGCCTTTTCCTTGCAATTGTACTTATACTGCAGAAGTTTATCAGCTTTTATGAAATGTATGTTTCTTCTGCCTTAATGTGCAGATCCAATGTCCCATACCCCTTAATGATTCTGTGCCAAGTTTGTGTGGCATTTGACATTCCAAAACCAGAGTGATGTCCCCATTTTCCTCTCATGCTAATACAGTTGGAATACTATTCATACTGCATCTGTGGCACTGAGTAACCTGGCTTAATTATGGATTGTATTTCCTCCAGTTAATTTTAGCTCTAATAACTTTCACTTCACTGAACAGACTGTCCTCTTTTGCTAAGAAAGAGAGAAAATGAATCACTTTTCCCCAACTCAGATAGAGAAAGAATAACACTATATTCTAGCAGCTGTAGTTTATTTCTATTACCAGAAGAAGCTGTAAAGGCAGAAAGATTATGAAATACGTGTTAATGCAAGTTGAATAAATTGCATTACTAACTTTGCTGGAAGATGTTTTTCCTACAGGCCAAAAATAAAAATAAAAGGCCAAGATGAATGAGACCTAAAAGCAACTTCTTCTGCTAAAAAAAATGAGCTGTTTTGCTAAACAGTAATTTGTTAGTGGAGCGCAAAAAAACTCTAAGAAGTGCTGTTTCTTGCACAGAAAATTACAAAACCCCATGCAAGATTGTAGCAGGCAAAATAAAGTGATAACACACAGAGATGACAAGACAGAATTGATAGTTTAGACTTCTCTAATCTCATACATCAGATAGAGTGAAAAGCAATTCCCCAAGGCTTCTGCTAGCTCTCACTGAGATATTCAAAATTAGCTTGAGCAGTGCCTTAGTAAATATACTGATTGGTAAAAAGACACCTGCAACAACAGGAAAATGAGCTAAACTACTCACATGGTTGTTTTCCATCTGTAACATCTGCTGCTGAAGTGAGTCTGGGGCTATTGCATGTCAGTGTGTTAGAAGGGACTTAGATGTACTCAGTTTCAAAAATAATTACTTGCACATGGCTTTTGTCCTTGATGTTAACAGCAACTAGGGCTGTGATCAAAAGGATGGTGAGATAGAATTCTGAACGGGTCCAGCAACAAAGCCAGGCCTGCCTGTCTGAGCTCTGGGTGAGCTGGGCTCATACAGGGAGAACATGTCTGAGAAGCTTCCAGAAGCTGGGAGTTTCAAGAGGTACAAAACCATCCTGGAAATTATCATCTGGATCAGACTATAATCCCTCATCCTGATGCTAGATATTCATTTTTTTTTAAACAGAAGGAGGCTGTAAGCATTGCACTGAACTTTTGTAGGAAGCTTTTCTTTGTCTTCAGAGTGCTGATGTCTCTTCGGAGAATGGTCTTAAAGGCATGTAGATTATTTGAAATGCATTTTAAAAGATTCCAGATCTATTAACAAAATCTCAAATCATTAAGTCATTTTTAAAATCTAGTGAGCTGGTTACTATTAGTGGTGGTTTATTATTTATCCTCTTCTTTCCATTCCCCTTCTGTCTAGATTGGGTAATTTGTTACACCTTTGAGAGTTGCACAACAACAAATATCAAAATAGCCCCCTAATTTTCTTTTGTTTTCAAATAATGCTGCAATGTTCAGAAACGAGGGTGTGTGGATAGACTGTTCCTACTCAAGCAGTTACTACAAAGCTGTTTTCACTTAAGTATTTATATTATCATGATAATGATTTCTAACATTTTTGACTGTTATTACTATTTAATTAAAAAGAATTCAGAAGAAGAGAACGGAAAAAACCCACAATTTTTGTGTATTTGACTCCAAAACAGAACAGAAAAGGGTATTTTACTTCATGGCACAGGAAATTATGTCATTTCCTGCCATGCACTCATATCTATGTAAAGAAGGAGTATAAGGTCTCGGATATAACGTGGCTCTTAAAAGAGTAAAAAATAAAGCTCTGTGACCTGACCAGTTTTAATCCTTTTAGCATTCATACTGCAGCACCATGGGAGATGCATCATGGTCATTTGATTTTAAAAGGGAATTTAGCCACACTTGGTCAGATCACTTGAAGTGTGAAACACAAACTTCAGTTGTTTGGGTTTTGGGGGTTTTTTTCCCTTTCTTACCTTACCATTTGCTTATTCAAAACCATTAATCCAGGAATGGCCAACATTTCCACATAGCAACCAAATGCATTTCTGAACCTTAATTTTGGCTTTGACATGTGATTCTGCAGGAAATGCCATGCATTTGAAGCTGGCATCTGTCAGTTTTCCAGGCTGAATAACTAAAGGCATGGTGAGTAAAATTTATTTTATCTATGTAGCATGGCTCTTAGCTTCAGCAGTTTCCAGTGCAGAGATCTTTTGACAAATCATACACATGGAGAAGATTTTTTTAAAAGTACAAGAAGGAATTTAGAGTCTATTTTTCATTGAGCAAAACTTGGGTGCTTAGTCCCTTTTCTCTGCTTTGATTCTAAAAGAGAGCAAGGAATATATTGCCCTGTGACAGCAAAACTAGAAATAATTACTACAATTTGAGCAGAGACATAGATGACCTGAGAATTAATTTGAAATGCTTGATCATTTTGACCAGATCTATTGGAAAACTTCAGAGGCAGAGAACAGGAAAACAATGCTCTCAAAGAAGTTCAGTTTCTGCAAATCTAATGGGAGGAATCTGAAAATCATTATGTGAAGCAGACTCGGAAAAATGGCTCTTAAAACTCTTTGAAGGCTTCAGTGTTTGATTTGTTATCAGTCCCTTGTGGTAGGAAAGCTTACCTCTGGTCTTCACCGTGTTCCCAGGCTGGTAAACTGTTGAACACTTGCTGTCCTAAATGAGAAAATGCTGTGATTCATAATAGGACATGAAAATATACTGTTGCTTGAAACTGATCTAGAAACCACAGCAATAACAGAACACAGTGGTCTTGTTTCCTAAGTGGATGGGAACTGGTTCCTTAACACAATTTCATGTGCACTGAGAAATGCTCTCACCATGATAATTTGAATAATAAGTTCAAGTTCTTACATTGATGTATGAAACTCCTCTAATCTTCACAGGAACTACGGTGCAAAGGAATTACTATCACTCTGGTTCACTGTTGCCCAGAGCAGTTGGCAATTTGGGGCCTTAAACCTCAGGTCTGCTCATGCCAGGGCTCTGCATGCAGCACCTGCTCTCTTAGCTGTGCCTGTACAGCCCCAGGAACTGACCCAGACAGGGTGTAAAAGAAAAGGTGCACAATGTTGTGAAGGCAGGAATAGTTTGCCTAGGTGTTCCCATATAACGATGATCCTTTCTTCCATCCTGGAGTTCATCTCATTCCAGAAACCACGCCACTTTACAGGACCTGCTCTTACCATCTCCCACAATAATTCTGATGACTCACTCTGTCATTATCTCATATAACCTGAATATATAAACATATACTTCAGTGAATCTAAATATAAACATCTGCTTGACTGAAACTGTACATAATATCAGTAGGAAAGAGAGCTGAAAACATCTGGGCTCTCTACCCAGTTCTGTCCCTGAGTCAGGACTATGACCTTGAGCAAATTGCCTTGGCCAAAATTTTCAAGTCCATATTTAGACACCAAAATAAATAAGCTGATTTTCAAAGGCACCAGCCAAGCACCGCTTCTATCAACAAAACTCTAATCACCAATAGATTCTAACGATTACTGTACTTGAAGTATCTTAGTAAAACAAGCCATGTCCCTCTTGCCGTCTGTTACAGGGAAGAAAGTTCTCCATTGATCCAGAGAGCACCTGTGTGTCTAAGCTGCTCAGCTTGCAGCTTACTTTCCCTTTTTACACAGATTAGGCCACATTCCCACTCATGAGGCAATGTCAAACATGCCAAGTCCAGCTGGAACAGATGTGAGGAAATACCTTTATATCCTTTGCATACATTTGAAAGGAGAAAGATGAAGTAGGAAAGAAAAGGAGGTGATTTAGAAAGAGTGAAAGAATCACAGGAAAGAAAATATGAGAAGGATGAACGGGAGAAGAAATAAAATACTACAGAAAGAGGAAGGAAAGAGTGGACAGGGAGGGATAAGAATGGGAAAATCAGAAAGTATAGTGAATAATATGTCCAACACACTAAGGAATGGACAGATTTAGACAACTCTGCTTCCCTAAAGTGCAGGTGCCAGAAAGAACACAGCGAGGATCCACATGCCTGTGGTGTGCATCAAGCAGCAGTCCTGCACTTAGAACTGGTTGGATGCTGCTGCTCCCCACCATTTCCAGTCATGCTCTACTGAAGCCATGCTCCCTCGGGGTCAGGAGCTTGCTTGCTGGAAAAGGCCTCATTGCCCTTGGTCATGGCTGTTTGCCATGGCCACAGCTCTTCACATCTTCCTGTTTAAGCCACTTTGCATCCTGACATCAAGTCACCCCAGCCACCTGCCCCTTGCATCCCTGGCACCTGACCCCCTGCTTGGGCTCACCAGGATCATCCTGCTGTCATTAGTGGCCCCCCGTGCTCGCCTGCTCTGTCTGCAAAGGAGCCGAGTCGCTGCTGCTGTGGAAATTGTAACTCAGATCTTGCCAACTCTTTGAAATCTTCACAGTTTGGACACTGAATTCTTTTCATCTGTAAATTCAGAATTTGGAAGGGGGAATTCTTGCCCAACAGGAAAAAAAAAAAAAAAAAAAAGACTGCTCATTATAAAAGTCCTTTAAAATACTATTTAACCTATACATTTAGAAATGATCAAGCAGCATGTTTGATGCTAACATTTTAAGGGAAATCAAGCCAGTAAATCAGGAACTGGTGTTGCCAAGGCCTTGGAACAGGGTTCTTATGTCTAAAAGCTGGATATCTCACTGGACTCTGCAGATAGAGCATGGATACAGCAGATCAACCATGAGCAGTTTCTTCAAAGCTGTCAAACTGAGTAGTGTTTGGAAAGAAAAAACATAAAAAGGGAAAAACTAGTGTTCCTCTTCTGACCTATTTGGATTAAAACCAGGACTTCAGAGCTTGTTTCACAAAAATTTACTCTCAATCCAAGGCTGCAGCAAACCCAGCTGAATTGACCCACCAATGGTTTAGACTGCAAGATCTCCTGGAGCATTTTGTTGCTCCTGCCAACCAACCACTCATCTTTGTGCTGCAGGGAAAGCAGAACCTCAGGCAAGGATGCTAAATTCTGTCCAGGGCTCACCTCAGTACTGTTGCAACAGGAGTCATTACATACAGTGAGGACACCTATGAAGCACAGAGGCTCTCAGGGACACTGGAGCTGTTCAGTAAAACTAACATGTGTTGTACCTGGGAATGGGAAAACCTTACAAGCCCTGAGTGGTTTGATATTTCATACTGGTAACAAGCACACCTGGTGTCTGATAAATCCAATGGCTCATGTGGCCAGGTGCTCTCCTCTTCAGTGGGACAAACCAGATTGTGCCAGATGGTTCCTCCATCTCCCTCTCTCTCTCTCAGGGAGCTGCCTTAATTATAGTTAGTGCTGTGCCACCTATGCATTAAGTCCCTTCAGCTTCTATACACATGGGGTTAAAGCAGGGATAAGCATTAAGATAATGTGTACATTCAGGAAACAATGAAGTCACCCGCGTTGCAGGCCACCTTGCCCTAGTTTTGTACCAAAGTGTGTCACACCAACAGCGGTTGCACTGTGACAAGCTAACAATAAACCTAATAATCCTATGTATCAGGAAGGGATCCTCCACACCTGCAACTACTCCGAAAAAAACAAGGTTTAAAACCTCACCCTGCCCACAGGTGAGTGAAGAGGAAGCTCATGGATTCACCACTTCATAAATCAAGTTTATGCAAAGTATGTTGCAATAAACCTACTTTTTCCTCCTGTACTTTTCAGTATTGCTATTTTAGATTGCAGTTTCCTGTGTGTTTTAATAAAATTCCAGTTTTCATCTAAGTATAACTTGATGAAGATGACAAGAAAAATGAATCATGCTTGAGCATCAACATCAATGCTGCATTCACCATTTCCTATCTGACATAAAATGCAAAAAAAAAGAAAAGCAAATTTCTATAATATATCTCTAGATATATTTGGTTAAATACGTTGTATGGACTAACATTGTATGGATTTGGTTAAATCTGTTGTATTGATTATTAAAAATATGTTCCAGCTTTAATGCAAGGCTATTTTTACCTTGCAAGTCAACATAATTGTCCCTTATTAGTCTATGAATGAGAAGTAGCATGACAAAAACAATTAAAAAGAATAGAGAGAAAAGAAGGGTAAATTGTCAATTTAAATCAAAACTTGCTGCTTGCTGACTCATACTACGACATTTAAATCTGTGTATCTGTCTAGGTTTTTCTATTTGTTTGTTTATATTATAAACATTTTAATGCTCAGACCTTTCAAAGGAAAATCCCATAATGCCCACACTGCGTCCTGTGGTGTATTGAGGCTTGTAAACAGATTGCCAGATGAAGGCAAAGATTAAAAGATAGCAAAGGGCTGCCAGGCTGGAAGCCTGAATTAAATCCATTAAGGTGTATTTGAATAGGCAGATAAGTAAGGAAGAGCAAGCTGGGCTGATGAGTTTCTTCAGAGAGAAGAAACCACGGCGAGAGTTGCCACGCATGGCAAAGTTCAGGCCACCTGCTACTCACCTCCAGGGACTATTGAAGTCCTGTTGGGAGTTCACCCATCAAGGGACGTCCTGCTGTGATAAGTCAAACTAAAGTGACAAGGGAGTTCTTCAGCCATAAGGTCATTTAATAAAGTAAGGGAAGAGTCACACATGGAAGTGTAAATACCCCGCACACTTGATCAACCTGGTGCTAAAGAGCTGTTGAGGTGGATATGGAGGATGCAAAATAAAAGAAAGATGGAAGGATTTCAGAGTCTATTGACCTGCTCCCTAGGTCCTGAAGGTGGTTTTCCATCTGCTCTAGCAACATAATTAAACGTTTGTGAACTAATGACAGTATGTGGTTTTTGTCACCAAAAGAACAGACAGTGGTAAACAAAACCCTATTTACAAGAGGTAGGGAGGAGGGAAATGTGACTCTGCTGTTGAAATTAGAGATAAACAAAATCACACCACTTAGCTAAAGAGCCTGTCTAGACAGAGGAAGAACAAAAACAAATGTCAAAAGCTTGATGTTATTCTTGTGAGAGAGAGGGAAAAATTATTTTGTAGCTAGGCAAAAGTCATCACACGGAAGAATGTCAAGACGACAATGTGGAGATCACTGAATATTACCTATTTTACACTACAGAGTAAGATAATCTAACCAAAGCAAGGCCTTCCTAATTCTGAAAAACCTGGCAAGAATCAAGAGTACAAACAGTTTAGGAAATCAGTGAGACAACCAACAGATTTTGGTCCTAGAAGCACAGGAGCTGCAAGCATACACTGAAGCTTCACCTACATGGTCAATCTACTCTGCTGCACCTATATCAGTAAAACTTAATTTAAAAGAAAGTGATTATAATTATTACACTGTGAAATCCTGTTTTGAAATAAACTGTCCACAGGAAGAGTTGTTTCAGAAAAGGCAGGATGGAACAATAACTCTACAACACTCATGCCAAACAACTTTCCCACCAACACGGCCCTAGAGAGGAGAGTGTTTAAAGGTAAAACAACTGACATCCTTCAACGACAGTGGAATTTCTTTCTTCCAGCAGTGAATCTGAACCACTCTGAGCTGAGAACTTTTATGTCATTTTCTAACTAGCATAATTGTTACAGCCAATTTAAAAATCACAGATTACCTACAATGCATCTGCTAAGTAAATGATGAAATTCTGTCTTGAAATGTCTCTGTGACTGCAGACAACCAGGACTTTTCCATTTTTGCGGGATGAAGTGGGAGAAGGCAGATAGCATGTGTACAGCCAGATGCTGCTCTCCACTGTGTGGGCACTCCTGAAAAGTGAAACAAGGCTTTGGCAGAGAAAAACAATTGTGGATTAATGGAATGGCAGGGAGCAGGACAGCAGCTATGTGTGCAGGGCCCTAAGTAATCCATGGAGTCTGAATACACGGGAATGCAAGGAGTTAAAGATGGCAGGGTCAGGACAGTCAAAAGGAGCAGACAGTGGCTTCTTGGCAGCTGGGACATTAATTCTTTTTAAACATAAGTCAGCAGAAAACCAAGGTTTTCATCAATATAACATCAGACTGAACCTTGCAATGCCCTAATTATTTTTGGTTGGTTTTAGAGTGGGTTGCTGTTCTAAGACACCACTGCTGCTTCATCCATGAGACTGCAGACAGGGGTGCAAACCTTCGAAGGCAAGTGGTCACTGGTTCCCCCTGAACAGTTACATTTTCATCATTACCATAATCATCTTCTTCCTCATATGCCTGCTGCTCATTGAGGTCAGTCCTGTCAGTCAGGGGCAAAGGATGAAGGCACAGGAGGATGAGGATGGTTGGCAATGCTGAGTATCAAATGGCTGTGGAGGGAACACTAAGATAAAAGGTAGAGAAGAGGTGCACAGCAGGTACCTGCAGTACAATGTTTCTGGCCTGTTGTCTGGAAGTGATGAACCCCCTAAAGGATAGCCCATTTGGGATAATGTCCTTATGGATATCTGGGAATTGGTCTTATCCCAGCTCTGTCATAGACTCATTAACTTAAACTCCCTAGGTCGTGGGGTTTTTTCCCAATTCACAACATATGAGTAGGTGTATGGAGACAAGGGGCTATGCCTATTTCATGGAACATTCATACTACTACAATTAATTTACTAATTTATTTCAGAGCTACCTGTTGAAAGAGGTTTGGCCAGCAGGTCAATGAAGATGATTTTCCCCCTCTACTGCGTTGAAGTGCTGAGTCTGGCTCTGGGGCCCCCAGCAAAAGAAAGATGTGAACCGGTTGGAGTAAGTCTGGAGGAGACCATGAAGATGTTCAAAGGGCTGGAACACCTCTCCTACAAAGACATGCTGAGAGAGATGGGATTGTTCAGCCTGGAGAAGAGAAAAGCTCCTGGGAGATCTTAGAGCACCTTCCAGTACCTGAAGGAGGCTACAGGAGAGCTGGAGAGGGATTTTCTACACCAGCAGAGAGGGACTTTTACAAGGACAAGTAGTGATAGGACCAGGGGGAATGGATTCAAACTAAAAGAGGATAGGTTTAGATTAGATAATAGGACACAATTCTTCACTCTGAGGATGGTGAGGCTCAGAGGTTGCCCAAAGAAGCTGTGGATGTCCCACCCCTAGAAATGTGAAGACTGGATGGAGCTCTGAGCAACCCAACCCGCTCCTGTGGAAGGTGTCCCTGCCTGTGGTGGGGATTGGAAATGGAAGATATTTCATGTCCCTTCCAAACCGTTCTATTCCATGATTCTATGATCACAGTGTATGGCCTGCTCCACTTCCACCTGCACGCTTGCCCACTTCACCAGACCTGGAATTGTGAAATCTCTCTGGAAATCAGATCTCACATTTCTTGGGGATAGTTTCTGTTTGTTCTCCTGCGCTATAAAAATGCTCTGTTCGGTTCTGGTTTTAGACACCGGTAGGTGCTCTAAGGTCTCCCTGGAGCCTTCTATTCTCCAGGCTCGACAGCAGCAGCAGCTTTCCCTCGGTTATTTCAGGGTCCGTGCCCTGAGGGAGGCACTCTCCCGGAGCGGCCCTGTCCCGGCAGGGTGGGCCCGGTCCCGGCAGGGTGGGCCCTGTCCCGGCGGGAGCGGCCCTGTCCCAGCAGGGTGGGCCCTGTCCCGGCGGTCCCGGCCCTGTCCCGGCGGGAGCGGCCCGTGGGGCCGGGCCGCGGCGGGCAGCGCGCTCCGGGGGCGGGGAGCGCTGACCGGGGGCCGCATGCGCAGAGCCCGGACCTGTTGCCGGCGCTCGTAACTCCGGGGCCGGGACCGCCCGTGAGGTGACGGGGCGGGGGGCAGGGAAGGGCAGGGCAGGGCAGGGCAGGGCAGGGCAGGGAAGGGAGGGGGTAGGAGAGGCCGCCCCGGCGCAGGTAAGGGAGGCGGGAGCGGCGCTGGGGTGAGGGGAGCGGAGCGGGCGAGGGGAGCGCGGCCGCTCCCCAGCGGGACCCCCGCAGCGGGGTCGGAGCGGGCAGCGCCGGGAGCAGCGTCCCTCCCCGCGGGGAGCTGAGCCAGCCCACCCTGCTGTGCTCGGAGGGACCCCCTCCCTGCGCCAGGGGCGAGCCCGATGCTGTCCGATGTGCCCCTGGGGAAGCCGGCCCCGCCCGCCGCGGCTCCACGTCCCTGCCGGAGCCGGGAGCGCCGCCGGGCTCCCGGCGCCGCACGGAACCGGCTCCCGGCTCCGGAGCCCGTGCCGGGGCTCCCCGGGTTCCTGCGGCAGCCCCACCCGTGGGAGGTCTTCCCCTGCCCCTTATCTTCCGGGCAGCTGGCTTGTTTAGAAAGAACAGCTTTCGAGAATTGGAAGTAATGCCTTGTAAACTCTAGTGTGGTGCTTAGTTTAGCGTGCAGGCTTGTGCTGAAGATTCCCGAAGGCTCATCAAAGATGCTTTCTTTTCCATCAGCACTAAATTTCAGTCCGTAGAAAGCGAGGATAGAGTCACGGCACAACTTTTGTGGGCGTTGTAAGGTTCTTTTTCCTTTATCTCTTTTTTTTCTTTTTTCTTCCCCTGTGATGAAACACGTCAGCTGAGACAAAATTTCTTCCTCACCGTGTCACGCTGTCCAACATTTAGCAAATGCTGTTTTGAGAGGAGTATTCTCCATGCTGTTTTCCCGCTGTTTAAAAAGACAGTATTTCGTTATTTGTATTTGTTTGTTTGTTTCGTTTTCAGCATCCAGAATAGTGCTGTCGTCAGAGACACGTGCATTCCTCTTAGAGGCACAACATCCTAAAAGTAGTGTCCCTGGACCTGTGTGATGAGAACCTACAATATTTGCTTTTGAAGGACTGAGTTTTTTTCAGGGAGTCGTTTCTTTGTGAATTTATCAGTCAGAAGTGTGTTCTACATGAAGCAGTACTTGGAAATCAGCAAGTTAACAAGATCCAAGAAGGGAAATGTTTGAAGTGGAAAGCCCCAAAATAAATGAGCAATTGCCTGCACTGATAAAAACAACTTTGTATCAATAGCCAAATCTCGTCCATTCTTGTATGGTACTACCTTTATCTGATCAGGTCAGTTGGCTAAAATGAGGCAGATGTCTGTTCTCTGACAAATACTCATTGTTCTTTCTTGTTTGTGACATAAGATAATTGCTGTTCTGGCCTTTCAGTTGAATTATTTTGAAAAAGGAAATTCACACAATATTCCAAGAACCGAAAGGTGCATGTGTATTTGTGTAGTAGTTCTTTTCTGTGGAATTAGTGGTGAATTTGTTAATGATCTCAAGGTTTTGACATTTAAATACGAAGTTCACAAGCTGGTGCATTCGCACATGCTCATCAACTAGGAGCAAAATCTTCAAACTGCTGTTGTTGGAATGTGTAATGCCCTGTGCGATTTCTAGAATCACAGTCCAGGCTGGAATATGTAGTTTTATGTTATAGATTAAATAATAGGGAAGGTTTTTTTGGGAGGGGTCTTCTGCAGTTGTTCTCAGGTCTCCGTAGAGGATGTGGTTCACTAGATGTCTGGAATTCTGGTCTGGGCACTACTGGTAGCTGAACCTGCCAGTTATTGCAAAATATTTCATATATGTGAAGGGAAGAGATTGTCAAATGCACATTTTCCTGCACTTTTTATACTTCTAATATTAGTATATCTCACAAATGCCAACCAGGTTTTTCACAGGTTGGTTTCACCTTTTCTTTTTTTTTTTTTTAAAGGGATAGACAAAATGAACCCTTTCTATTTTCTGGGTTTTGGACATTCTCATCTAGGCTTCTTTGGGAACAGGAGTGGACCTTTCAACGGAACAAATGAGACTTACTGCTACAGCACTGCCCAGGGCAGCACAGTGCTCCAAGGAGTAACTTTTGGTGGAATCCCCACTGTCCTGCTGCTTGACGTAACCTTCTTTTTTGTAAGCCCAGTTTTCTATTTCTTGAATTGAAAGTACTTCTGGCCGTCTCAAAAGTCAGATTGTTCATAATTCTCTTATTTATCAGGTTGGACTTTGGTTTCTGAGAATGTTTAGAATAAGAAATGAATTGAGGCCATCCTGGGAACATCAAAATGCTTTTCAAGTGTTGGTAAATGTTTGCACACAGATGGGATGCTGCTGTCACTGTATGTTGGATGTGTTGATGTAGGGAGAGTGCAGTTTCACAGATCTGTGTGCAGAGTCAGTGAATTTTGTGGTTGTAGCTCAAATTTTCATGTTTTATCTTAACTGCAAGAACATTTGGGTTTAAGTACTGGGTACATTTTCAGGAAGAGGACACCATTACTAACTCGGTTGTGAAATGACAGATTTTCTGTATGGCATTGCCTTTTGAAAAAACAATTTTAAAAAATTATCTTTTCTGAAGCTGTAGATGAAGATGAAATAATGTACTGACCTGACAAAAAGTGGAATATGATTAGTTGCTATCTGGGGGCTCCAGGACAGGCCTGAAACTGCACCAGAACTTGTGGTTATTTTTGTAAGCTTGGTCTAGGTGGTCTTCAGCCACCAGAAACGGGTGGACCTGCAAATTGGCCTGCAAAGAGGGTCTGTGGAAGTAAAATAGACTAAAGGGATAACAGTTTCTGAGTTCTAGAAATCTGCTGTAAAGAAACTTAAAATACCTGTGATCTGATCTGATCGTTCTGTAGGAACATAGTGGATATTCCTCAAAGTTATATAATGGCATTCTTTGCTGTTGATTTGGTGTTTGCTACCATAAATCCATTTTCTGAGGATGCACAGTATTTACAGCTCTGTGTGACCAATAGCACAGCATTTAATAAGATTTAGTTGAAGTGTTTGCCTTTTTTTTTAAAGCTGTGGCTCAGTTTTAAGATACTGAGTCTGCTTTTGAGTTCCTTGCTGTTGAACTCTGCACTCAAGCAGGCTTAGGTAGAGAGTTGGGTGCAGTGCAGAAGGCTCCTCTCTTCTTCAAGTACCAAGTACTGAAAATTATTTATCAAATGCTGTATTCTTATTTTCATGACATTTCTACTGCATATCCTTTTGGTAGCTGTCAGTTGATGGGTTTCTGATATGTTATTTCTAGGCTGGTTTCCAAAGGAAGTGAGGTTTATATATTTCATCATCTTCCCATTTTTATCTGGCGGTTCTGCCTAATAACTGTAGAATACTATAGCCAATTTCAAGCAAAGTTGTGAAGAATCTGGAGAACTTTCCTCCTTGCACCAAGTTTAATGACCAGATGAAGAAGGAAGATCTAAATTAATCCTCCCTGTTGGAAGGAAGGCTCTCGTAAGAACGTTATATTCATTGTGAAATGTGGAAATTAGCTGTGTAATTTTGACACATGGGTAATCTGGACATGTATTCTGGCTGGCCAGTCAGTATTTGATCCCAGTAAGTTACATCACTAACACCACTTTCCAGCCAAACAGGTATGGGATGGAGGAGGAACCAGAAGGTGAGGGTGTATGCTACATATGCATAGAAAACAGGTCTTGTTACTTCATTGCTGTCTGTAGAGCAATTTATTTCTTAAAAAAAAAAAGAAAAAGAAAAAGAAATAAATCTATGAAATTCTCAGTGATGGAGCTTTTTTCTTGTTTTCTTCATCTCTTTCAAAAAGGGAAAATACAGGGGGCAGATTAAAAATACACTGCAGAGATCAGAGACAGGTAGTTTTGGTCCCAGGCAGGTTGTTTTGTAGCATGGCCACCACTGAGTTGGTTGGTGTATGATAATTGATTTAGGAGCTAGGACAGCATTTTTTGTCAATTCTTACACACCTAAGAATGATTATTTTTAAATGGGAAAAAGAAATATTTTAATATCTTCTTTTTTATTTTCTAGATTTTAATATTACTGTTTTCCATTATAAGAAAGAGATTCTGGGACTACGGTCGTGTTGCTCTGGTGTCAGAAGTTGAAAGGTAAAACAGATGTGCAATCAGACTGACTTGTTGAAACCATTTGGGGAGTGGGGAGGAAAGTACAGTAAATGTGGCTTATATTAGATGCATTTGTATCAATTAGATATGTTTGTAATCACATGCACTTGTTTGTTAAAAATGCCTTCACACTGCTTTGTGTGAAATACATCCCTCTCAGAGAGTTACTGTCCGTGGTTTCAGCCCTAAGTCCTGTGTTTCCATTGCCATGAATTTCATCCTACAGCTGTGAGTTGAGGAAGTGGAGGTAAGGAAATAGGCTGCTTGTCTGCTGACATGCTGCACATTGATGTTTGCAGTGTGCTTCTGTACAGAAGGATATTAACCATTTTGTTTATCTTGGCTCAAGCCCAGTGTATTCCCAGAGCTCCCTGCATGGCCTGTGCCAGAAAAGTTCCCCAGGGTTCAAAAATAAAACTTAATGTTGCAGGTTTCTGAAATTCTTCACTGATTTTCAGTAATATTTCAAATGAGCTTTTGATTTTGTGTTTTTCTGTAGGATGATGTGTTGGGATGTTCAAAATCTAAGCTGTCTGTGGGCAAAGTGGGGAAACTTAAACAATGAGCTCCTTCCTGGTGCAATCAAGTTGTGGTAAATTCACAACTGAGCAACAAGAAAGAACTCAAAGCCTGTTTTTAGGTGTAATCTATGGACAGTTGTGAAAGATAGATGATGTAAAATAAAATGGGCAATAACTGAGAAGGCTTTAATCCAGCTAGCTGAGGCAGCAATCATGAAGGTGCTCTGGTACTGGGCTGTGGAGGCATGGGACCAACAGGCTGGAGCAGGCAGACACCCAGGAGCCTGTGTTTTTGTCCTGCTGGATTGTGAGCTGAGCCTGCCAGCCAGAATTACAGATACACCGAGGAACACGCTCCATTTCAACAGATGTCCTCCTGTAATTACCATTGCAACATTCCTTTTTAGCAACAAACTGAAAACAGGCACTCTGCTACTTCTGAGGGCTACAGAGTTTCTAAATGTTTCTTAGCCTTGCTACAGAACTGTTTGTGTGAGGAGGTGGCTTTGCAGAGATTTAGTTGTGCGGAGAAATTGTAAGCAGTGTCTGTACGATTAAGGAAGGTGGAGGGAAAAGAAGTGATGTCTTGTAGTGAGGAATATCCAAACAGGAAGCCAGCTTGCGAATCTGATCCTGGCTGGGCTCCCAAATCTGTGTTGCATTCTGTTACATCACTGTGGTTTTAATATCCTGATAAAATATTATTTTCTTTCAAGTTCGGTTGTGTGCTCTCATGTCCGGAGCTCATGTGTTCTCTCTGTTCAACACGAGTCATATACAAGTTACTATAATCAGGCATGTGCTAGAGGGTGAAAACCACAGCTTTCTTAAGTGAAAAAGTGTGTTTGTACTACATCCCTTAGTCAGAATTGTTAAAGTTGAAATAATTCTGTAGAACTCTATCATCTATTATTAAAGATACTTAAAAGCATTATTTAATGTGTTTTAGTGAATCAAGATATAACCGGTTGTCAACATCATCATCAGTACCTGAAGATCTTGAATATGATAAGGTAAGTATTCTAGAGTTCTGATAATACTTTCTGAATGGAATCTGCTGTTATTTGCCATTCCATATAGTCCAATGAACCGTCATTAAACTGGAAGTTCATCTCTATGCAAAAATTAATAATCAATTGTTAACTGTATTTTTATAGAACCATGCATAGTCTCTGTTTCCTGACAAACTATTGCCATATCAGAAAACTGACAAACATATCATAAAAACAGTATCTTGTGTCATTGTTTCATTGGTTGGTTTTTTTGTGTGTTTGTTTGTGTTTTTGTTTTTGTTGGGGTTTTTGTTTGGTTTTTGTTGTTGTTGTTTTTTGTTGTTGTTTAATTTAGAGAGGGACTATATGTTAGTGTTTCAAAGAGGGAAGGGAGAGTGAAAGAAGGAGTAGTAAATAATGTGTACTGGGATAACAGTTCAAAAAGTTACATTGTGTTCACATTGCAAATAATACCTAGTTGCTCTTTACAGTACATTGTTTTCCTTACAGTGTTGAGAAAACTGGGTGCAAATGTGAGGCTGACAATAGTGTTATGCACTCTTAATAACTAAATTGGTTTGGAGTAGAGGGTAATATTTTGGCCAAACTTTTAACTGGCTCCCTCCATGGTCTTTCTGAAGTTGTTTAATTGGTACACCTCTATAATTTTGTGTTGCAACTTCAGAATGAACCATGCAAGTGTTGTCCAGTGGTGGCATCCTAAGTTTTCAACATTTCATATATACATGCATCAACTTTATATCTAGCCTTGCAATTAATTATTTGTGTGAGCATCAAAAGCATACTAGTGTTTGATCGGGATTGCTCTGCTATTTGTGTACTTTACTTCATCTTTTTAAAACCCTAAAGCAACTTTATCTGTTGAGTAACACGTGTCTATTTAGTTGGATAATGTTCACTTGAAAGAAGAGCCCTTTTGAGAGAGAAGGGTTTTTTGAACTATCGTGGGACGCTCAGTGAGATCTGAATTCTGATATCCAGTTTCACTGGGGGATTTGTAAACCTATATAAAAAGCCTTTCTGTTAATGTAATCGCAGCAGTGTTTTTAACAAGCATTTAACTGATGAACTTGTATTCAAGCCTTGTATTTCAGAGCAACAAACTACCAGCTTTTTAGCTAAGAGGTTGCCTTAATAGAAAAACTTGTCTTAATTGGATGGATTAGGCTATTTTTTGTATGTCAGCTCCTAAAAACTTCTTTTTTTATGTATAGGGGTTTTGTTCTTGGATTACAGCTGCTTTTCGGATGCAGTAAGTATATGAAACAGAAATAGTGTGCTGTGGTTTGCTTTGATCTTTTTTAATTTAGAAAGGTGATTTTCAGTCAAAAATTTGGAAGGTTACTTTCCCCTTTGAGTAGATAGAATTTTAATACAAACACTGATAGAGGTGCCTCTGGCTGGTTGAAAAAAGGAAGTGAAAACAAGGCCGACTTATGGGAATACTTTTTCAGGATACAGTCGTCCTGCTAGCAGCCCAGGGACTTCCCAGTCATGGGAAGTGTGTGAATCTGAGCAAATCTATAGCATTTATATGGATTCAGAGCTAATAATTACGCTCTGGGATTTTACTTTTCAAAGAGTACCTTGTGAGTGCTCCCCTGTTTGAAGCCAGTAGGGCCCCAGGCAGACAGTGGGATTTCCCTGCAAGGGTTTCTGTGGAAAACTGGTTGTTTAGTTGGGGCTGGAATTGACTAACTAGGGAAAGTCCATCCAAGCGTTTCTCAGAAACTGAACATTAGACATGTGATTTATGTTCTTTATGTCTCTTGGGACTTAGTAGATCATGACTTTAAAACTCAATTTCTAGCTTGGATACATTGAAATATGAAAGGGGTGGGCGTTAAGCCTGTCTTTCTCCAGTTTTGCTAGTTCAGTTCCTTCCTTTTCCAAGTTCTCCTATTCTAATAATGTAATCTGCTGACAGTGGAGAGATGGTGAGAGTTAGCCTTTTATACCTCGTGTTACCTGGGTGTCATAAGAGCGAGGTGGTTCTGTTGTAA
>VYZR01015526.1:9606-27714 GCA_013400675.1 Oxylabes madagascariensis
AATCAGGCACTCTTAGCTTAGCTATAGCTAAGGTTCAAATCATTCCCTGTGCTCAGGAAATGCCAGTCTTGGCAGATTCCTGATGAATTGGGCTTCAAAATATTATCTTGGTTTGTGTCCAACCCAATTCCACAAAGAGAGCATGCACCTAAGCTGAAATGAAGTGCTCAGTGCAGTATTCAGGCTGAAGTGTTTCTACTCACATGTGCTTCTGACTTTGGCCTGCAGTAGCACATGGGTGCACACTCACATGTAAACAACATGGGTAGTAGGCAAATCCAGCCTGTAAATGCCTGAATGAACTTGTAACCACTGGCATTACTTTTATGATCAAGAACTATATGAATCACAAAGACCCCGCCCATATCTTACTGTATTATCTAAGATAGATGCATCACGGTACATTGGACCTGGGATTGTCTTCTGAGCCCAACAAGGCTTGTGTGACTTTTAGTCATTTGTTTCCTAAAGGAGTAAATGAGAGGAAGTATCTGATATACATTGCTATAGTCCTTTCTCATTGCATTCATTTCATTAAACACACACATATCTGCAATAGAGTTTGCTGTGACACACCTTTTACAGAAGAGCGTGACTTGTAAGGGTTACACATCTTATTCAAACTCTAATGGGAAATCTGTAAAGGAATGATGGAATAAAATTCACATATCTCTCTTTATCTTTGTTTAGGCCAGCAGATAGTATGGATTGTTTCTCTTTCAGCTATAGCTCTTCTAAAAACTCACATTATCCTTAAATGTACAGAGAACACAATTTTCACCCTCTAGCATGAATATCTGCAAGTAAATATTGCTACTCCAAAGGCTGATTCTTTTCCATCACACTGTACTTGTCATTGGCCAAATAAACCAAGTCTTCTAACACAACACTGGAAACACAGCTAGTGTCTGCATATTAATTAGCCTTCCTGACCTGAATAGACTATTACCTAGGGCCCTGGCCTTCATTTCCTAAGCACCCTAAACTCCACTGCAATGAACAAAATGAAAGAAAAGGCCTTTATTTTGGAATTACATCTATGAAAATATTGCTCTTGCTTAAGAGATGGGATTTCTGAAAATGCCATGGAGAGTTTCTGACATTGCACAGAAGAACAGCATTGTTTTGTTCCAGATGAGGTCTTGTGCCCCCCTAAACGACTGTCACCCAAAACTTAGACTATCCTTTGTGCCTTAGAAAAAATATGGAAAGTATGGTTAGAGTCTCTATTATTTTGACCAAATATGTGTATAACTAAAAGCTGTTCTCTATTTTAATAAAAGAAAATGAGGTAATACTATAAAAATAACTTCCTTTGATCCTAGAAGCACTTTATTACAAGGTTTGCAAGCCAACTGGAATGAAAAACTTTTAAATAAAAAATTAATGCAAAAAAGCAGAGCTGTGAGATAGCTAGATTTAAGAAATATTGCTTTTTTTTAACTCAGAGCTTCTGCAAAAAATATTTTTGTTTAAAAAAAAATTGCTTCCCCTTTCAACTCATTCCAGACACAATTTTACAGGTAGGTTCTGTGACTCATTAAATCCAGCTTTGAAGATGCACCATAACATAAAGTATTACAATTATCATATACCCTAAAAGCCTGTTTGGAATCTAACTCAGTAAAATTTATTAATGATCTGAAGAAAGTGGTAAATTCACACATGATGTTTAATTGGGAGTTCAGAGAGGAGATATATTCACAGTGAATGAAGAGAAAAGCAAGGCCTTGTTTTAATTTAGAAAAAAATTAAAGAAAGTTACTAAATCTCTTTAACAATTACTTGAAACTTTGTTTCCCAGAACTGTGTTTTCTCCAAGGTAATTTTTTCCCCAGAAACATTGTAATGTAGGTAAAATGGACACATGAAAAGTAGTCAGTCCTTTTAAAATTATAGATATGCCTTCTCACCCTATGCATTACTGCAGAGGCAACATTAGGCAGTGCTTGATTGAGCTGAGTTTGATAGTAGAGGAAAAAGAGTATCTTAAAAATAAAAAGAATGTGATATGAGAGAACAAATTAATAGGAAATGATAGTGGTAAGAAGGAGGGGAATTTGGAAACGCCTGTAAATGTTCTTAGGCAGGGAGATAATAGATTGTAAACAAAAGTGTAAAATAAAATGCATGCATGCATCATGTCAACTCAGAAAAAAATAAGTAAGGAAGAAAAAGACATGTAAATATTTGAAAGGTGACTGAGGCCATACAGGCTTTGAATTCACCTGCAAGAAGCTGTGCAAACCCCATCATTTGCCACATTAAAAATTGGACTGTCCACGGATCTAGAAAATGCACTCTGGAGAATAATCTAATAGTACAGGGAGGTAAATTAACAGAACAGCAAGGTCTCTTCCATTCCTTATTTATGTGATAAATCCATTGTAAAAACACTTATACCATAAAAATTTATATCTTTCCACAATGTACATAGAGCAGCCCTGTTCTGGAAGAGGCTGAGCAGCTGCTTGAAGGGCACAGGTACCCTGCGCTTCCAGGAGAGTCATGACAAAGCAGCGGCTATCTCCAAATTACAAAGAAGAAAGAAAAAAAAACCCACTAAAGTAAAGACAGTATCTGACAATGTTCCATGAACAGAAGCCCATTAAAACTAAGAGGACATTTGCCTTTAAATGGATGGCTATCATTATGCATGCAAAAGTGCCCAAAAATAAAAAGGCAGAGTGGCTGCATTTCGAGGAAACAGTTGAGCGGCAGCAACCATTACCTTAGCAATTGCAGCACACGGGCTCTCTGCTCTGCAGTCTAAAATGAGGACATTCCCTTTGCTGTGTGATTTACTTTGAGTATGCTGCAATCTTCCTTTTCCTCAGGTAAAATGTCAATGAGCAGTGTCCCAAATGTTTTCCCTGATCTTGTCAGGAGTCACTTTGTTTCCACAAGAAAAAAAAAAACAGTGAAAACCCCAAACTTTCTGTTATGTTAACACTGCACAAAAACTCCCGAAAAAGACGAGCTGGTAGGAGATGGGAAGCTCATGCCAGGCAAGGATCACACAGGACTGCCGCAGTGCAAAGAATGGATCCAAATCAGCCTTTCCACAGCCTGAGCAATAATGTGTTCTAGCTTGGGGCCAGCATGCAGACTGCACTGCATCTCTATCAGGTTGCGGAGGTGCCACAGAGAGGGAGGTTGTATGAATGAAACCAAGAGAAGACAATAGGATTTGGCCCTTTATTTAGGTGGCAGAGAGATGGTCTGCAGAATTTAGAGACCGTGTACTACCAGAGATAATCTTATGGTTGGATGGATGGATGGATGGATGGATGATTTTGTTTAAGGTACCACATGATACTTAGGCTTTAACAAATATATACATCTTCACGACATATTTATTAAGTGCTTGAGCTTGCCTCTCTGTATTTATTGCATCACGCATAACTACTGGACTATGAAAAGCAGAAAGTACCTTCTCTGTCATGGCAGAGCATAAAACATCGATGACTGAGTTCTTTCATTTGTCAGCAAAAAGAATGACAAAATACATCTGAACTGAGATCAAAGAAAAGGGAAAATGCTGCCTTTACATTGTTAAAAGCCATTTCCCCCATTTTTGCATTAAGCCTTACTGCAATAAAAGGGGGAAAAATGCTAAGTGGACCCTCTGCTCAAACATGGTTGGCATGGATTCAAGGAAAGTCTGCAATAAGATCTGCACTCAACCAGGAACGTGCAGCTCTGCCTCCCATTGTTTCCACCCAGCTCTTGTATCACAGTGTGGTGGTACCACCTGCTTATCCAACATTGTACCCTCATTTTACATTATTCACTGGTAGAGGTAAGTGACTTCCTTTTCCCTTCTTCATGCTGAAAGTAAGGCTTCTGGCATGGGGAACAAATGGAGCGTTCTTAGCAAACGTTATTTATGCTTCTGAATTTAATGTTGAGATATAGTGTTAATTCTTTTTTTCAGGCACGTGGGAAGATATACTTTTCAGAGACTCTCAGAATTGCTTTGAAGTATAGATGTTGTGATGTGTTCTATTTTGCAGAGCTGCTGAGCTGGAAGTCTAGTGTGAACAAGTGTGTATTCCAATAACCATTCGTGACAGGCACATTCCCAGGTCAGAGAATTTTTTGGCTCAAAATCCCCATCCAGTTTTCAGGAATAGGCTTTTTCATGGAAATAATAATAAAAAAAGTCCAGGAAGACAAATCAGTGGGATTTAATAGCCTACATGTGGAGGTCAGAAGTGTATTTGTAGATCAGTAAATCGAAAGCTGTATTTTAAATATCCATCTTGATGCTCCGTTCCTGAATAGAATGAAAATAACAAGACAAAGAGAATCTAAAAGGGACTGTAAGCTGATCTACAGATGCGACAGCATGATAGCAATTTATACGTGTGTCTGTTTAGTGCAGATTTACAGTGGAACCCACAATATTAGCAGTAAAACCCTGCAAGCTCAGGGGCTCTCTGAAAGTCACAGCACATGCACAGGACCAAAAAGAAGGAAAATCCCCATCCATTTCATCCAGGACATTTTCATCTCTGGTTTTCCATCAGTCAGCAAAGAGGAAGGTCATTTTGGGAAAGACAAATAAATTACAGTGTACCTCCACAGTTCAGTGTTATGCTATTAGAATGTTCTAGTTTGTATCATCAGTTTCACAGTTAACAACACAAGTCATGTTTAGCACATTATCAGTAATTTGCCAGTGGTATTTAATGTTTAGGGACAGAGGTGCTTTTCACCATACAGACCTAAAGCAATTCTCTGTGTTCAAGAATAGAGTTTTCTCTTGATTGCCATTCACAGGAACATAGAGAGCTGCATTTCTTAGGCTTGCACTGCCTTCTCGAAATCCCATATACCTCATTTTTCATTCTTTCCGCCCTTCTAATACAGGTGACCAACCTAGTAGCCATCAGCTGATTCCTGAACAAGATTGCGCAAACAGAGGCCATTTGCTCTGGCACACTCATCCAAACACTTACCTGCACAGCTGGAAAATCCTTTCCATGGATTTCCAGTGCAGCCGTCCTGGCCAGCAGCAGGCTATGCACAGCTGGAGATAGCTGCAGCCCCTCTGCCCTGGGGTTGGTCAGCCTGGGAGGATGCTGGCCATGAGAGCAGCACCAACAACCTGCTCACTGGGGAACCTTCCAGGGCCACACACAGATCACCTGCAGGCAGGGATGTGAGTGGGAGGGACTCTGGAGTTTTGCAGCCAGTATGAGGTCCTCTGATGGCACCACTACAGCAGCAAGGAGGAGCTGATGTCAAGTCAGGGGTCCTCCAGTCCCTGGGACCTGCTAGAGCAGAGTTTTTATCGTTCAAATGTTCCTCAGAGAAACTCTTTTTCCCTAGACTCAAATGCTCACCTAAGACACCAGGCCTAGATTTGGGGTAAATATACAGTATCTGAATAAGCACAAGGTAGTTGATGTCACAGGACAAAGCCTTTTTTAAGGTTATGCTACAAATATGAAGAGATGCATAAAAGCTGTGCTTAAGTGCCAGTAAGATTTATCACTGAAAGGCACAAGCATTATGCTATCAAAAGTGTTATTAAGAATTATGCATCCATAAAGTGTAGAGCCAAGCAGCTGGCACCACAGAAAATGTACATACAGATGCTGGGTATACTTTATCTGTGGCCTCACTGATACTACAGGACCTTTTTTTTAAGGATATCTTTTGTTTCTGCATGAAGCTTGGAGCTGGTTGCTGGGAAAGTGAAAGACTTACGGAGGAAAAAATTGGAAACATAAATTTATGCACCACTTTACATTTACCTGGAAACTAGAGAGAACACGCTGAAACCAACTAATCTATTTGGTTATAAACGGGCAAACACTATCAATCTGCTCCTCAGTAATGAGGAGCATCAGTGGAGAAGACCAAATTCCATGCTGAAGTCCAGCAGGGACAGAAGAAGAGTCTGTGATTAGCTTATAACACGGTTCCCTGTTTGAAGAAGGCAAGATATCAGTTTTCCCCAAGCTTTGAGGCTGGGGCAGGGGCAAAGAACAGTATTTTGGAATAAACTCTAGCTGCTGAGAAAGGTGTTTGCCATACCTCAAGCTGCTTCTGGACAGGCAGGTGGGAAAATTGGCTTCCTACCAGCGGAGTTCCTAATCCTGTACCAGCAAAGTACAGAAGACAGAAGTGGGGAAAGTACTGATGCATGTTTATGGACGGGTGGAAGTGTTTGTGGCAATCTGAGGGAGCGATGCCGACTGGGCTCACACTAGTGAGCCAGACTCAGTGTGCTGGTTCAAACTGACCATCGCCACCTCTCATGTCTAATTAGATGAGGAGGCTGGGGAGGGAAGGAGGTCTAGGTTGCATATGTGACCTCTGCTCTAAAAACTACAAAGCGAGAAATTGGAAATTTCTTTGTTCTTTCACCCTCTTTGTTCCTTGCTTCTCAGTATACCTGCAGTGCTTTCCCCTCCCCAACCATTCCTGATCTTTCTTTCTCACAAACAATTGCACAGCTGAGTAATCGCGTTTTGATAGTAATCCAACTTTCTAAATTTGAGATCACTCTAGAAAAGAACAACATTCCCTTATTATAACAGTATATCACATCTCATCCTCCAGTTTCAACACAGCATTCCAGCAAGTTCCCACTACCCATCTGATGAGGAAAGGAGGTAGGTAACTTTCTGCTGAAGACAACATCTCTCTTGCCTGTTTGCACTGGAACCCAAGTCAAACCTTTTCCAGCAAGCTTCTCAGAGGAGAAGGACAGAGCTGCAGCATTGAATGGCTCTCTCCTCACACTGGAGCTGTCAGCTACAATCAAAGCATCCATGTATGGTATTTCCAGTGGAAAAAAAAAAAAAAAGTACACAGATGTATAGTTTGCATTTATGTACTGTAGGGACACCCTTGAATCGTGTTAAAAAATGTCAGTCAAGACATCTGGTCAGCTGTCCTAATCCATATTGGGGTTTTTAGACTACTGTTATGCCCCAATATGCTTTGAACATTGCCAATATGCTTTCTCTGCAGTAGCAGCAGTGTGTCCCCTTTGGTTTCACAGCCCATCCCCGGCATTGTTTTTTATAGTGTCACGTACAGAGAAAAATGAAAAACCACATACTGTATCTCGTGTGTCTGGCTAATGAAACTGGTAGGACAAACCTTGTGTGATTAGGAACAGGGACGGATTGGCTTAGGTCTAGTTCATCTTACGGACTGCAAAAAGAATCAGCTGTCACTTGTGCCATGCAGCAGATGGACAGTTTGCATCCGATTTACATGCAGGCGCCAAAGCCTTTAGAAGCTTTGGCAGCCCACTTGCCATCAGGCAGCAGACTTTGATGTCCTGCAGATGGTTCCAGCAGCCATCTTGCGCTCGCGGTGCGCGGCGCTGTTGTGCCTCCTCGCCGGCGCCGGCCCTCTCGCTCCAGTGCCTTTGGAGCTGCCGCAGTGCGTGGTGCCTACCCAAGGCTCAGCACCCTTTGGCCGCTGCCTAGGCACAGTTGCATTTTCATTTCAATACAAAGCTCCGCTGTGCTTTGCTTTTATGGCAACTGCGTGCTCGCACCCACATTAAAAATCCTAACAGTGCCTACCGCAAGCTGTCCCCCCTCTCTACGCGGAGTTTTGCTGTGCTTCACATTCCCTACCTAGAACCCCGACAAATCCACCACCCCCACTCCCTTCAACCATAATAGCATAATTTCAGAATAACCACTGATCCAATTTCTGTATGAATTTAGCTCACCAATGCAGCTTTGCCTTAACACGGTTCAACCCATCCTAGGTAATGACATGGAACAAAGAGTTTTCTTCATGGTGGTCAGGCTAATCTTGCTCCATGAATAGCCCAGAGTAATCTATCAGCAGTGGAAAGCTGTGGCTGGAGGTCTTCCAAAATCAGCTCTTTCGCATTTGGTAGGAGCAGTTAGGAATTCTGACTGGCACTATTAGTCGGGAGCCATGTCATCACACTACAGAAGGGACTGCAGTTGTCCCCACTAGGTAGGATCAACCCAGCATATTCTACCACATTTTTCCATCCCTTGAGTATTACTGGAAGTTCAGCAAAAAGTCTCTGATGAGGCTTTAAGAACCAACCTAGAAGAGGCAAATTCAGTAATTGTGATTTCCAGACAGTCGTAAGTAATAGAAAATAGTGGGGGGGCTCATGGGCTGGAGGAAAAAAATATAAATCCATATCTACACACACACACACATACACACGCATTCACACGCACGTATAAATTGTCAATTAATGTGGACTGGTTACAGCCAGCAAACAAGAAGAAAAAAACAAACAGTTAATTAGAGCTTTTGGAATCATTGTTATATATACAGTGCATCATTTGCAGGTGCTACAAAAGTGAAAAATAACCATTATAATTACTAGTATTCAAAGATTCATATTTTCCCCCATGTAATTGATTTAGGATATCAGTTTTCTTGTAGTTATACAAAAGGCCTGTCAAGGTGTTTCCACACGTGTTTGGCTCATGCATGTTCCAAAAACAAGTCAAAATGCCATTGTATTTTACACGGCACAGTTAAAGTGACTCTGAAAAATAGGCCAGGTTTTACCTGGATCGTTATCTCAGTTAAATTATCTTACATATGTTTTAATTTTTTTTGTTCATACTTTCTTCATCTTTTTTCCTCTCTCTTTCTTTTTCGTTAAAATACATCTGTGTTTGTTGACTGCCCCAGATTATATCTAAGTGAGGAGTGGGAGTACTTGCACCTGGTACAGTATATGTAGCTTAACAATACATATCATTACATTATTTACAGCTCATTTTATGTTATTCAATAGTAAACTGCAGATTAACCCTTCGAGAGCCTGGCTGGTGCTACTCAGCGAGGCAGAGGAGCTTGGTGTTTTTCAGGGCTGTGGGAGTACATCTATAACTGCATTCATAAAGATGGCAGTGTGCTCATTATAACGGAGATCACCACCAGAGCCAGCTAATTCCTCTCCCAGGAAATCTCGTCCATAATCACATTCCTTACCACACCATGCTTGTACTTCTGCTGATAACACAGGTTATAAAAGGGACTCACTCAGTGCTGGAGTCAATTAATGAACAGGCTTTTTAACCTCCTTTATTGGAGTACATTCGGCACCAAAGGGACCTGATGTTGTGCTGCTGGCAGGAAAAGGGCCCAAGGAATGCCGTTTCAGGAAGTTTCAGGCCGGTGTCCAGTTCCCAGAAATGGGCATCACGACTGACCTCATTCGGCACTGACTCAGCAGCCTCAGCACCCAGAGGAGAGGAGACAGAACTCAGATAAAACCTGAAGAAACACTTTTCCCATTGTCTAGGGAGGAAAAGTTATCTATGACCAAAGGACTGATGGATTCAGGCATCACCTTCACCTCCCCTGCAGCTGGAAAAGGCCATGAGTCACAATCTCTTATTGTGATTGCATTTGTGGAGTGGTTTGGGTTTTTTTTTCCAGAGGAAAGAGAGAGAAAGGCAGGGAAGTTGCACAAAAGCAGGCAGTATAGAAGAGGAAATGAAAATGGCAGGAAGTGGGGTGACAGACATTAGGACAGGGAAACTTGAATACACAGTGCCATGCAGAACCTTTCCCTCTATTTTAGCAATATTGAGCATGGTCACGCCAGGCAGAGAAATGCACAAACTGGCCTTTCCTTTCTCCAGCAATTTGTTTGGCATACAGCACACGTATCTGTCAAAATGTTGTGTATGCCACGCGGTGCTGAGATAATTCTTCTGTGGTAAGCACCAAAGTAGGAAGGGGCTCCTGCATCATAACACTCCTATTCCTAACCTTTAAATACTCATCAATATCTCTGTTGCTGAATTAATCAGTCTCAAGATTATCAGCAATTTAGTTGCATTTTGTTGGTAATTAGCTTGATAAATTAGCATCTGCAATATAAAACTTGACATCTTATTGTTCCCTCAGTTTTATGGTACTTTGGGAAAAAAAAAAAAACAAAAAACAAAAAAGAAAAACAAACCAACCAAACAGCAGCTTATTTTAAAAAACGATCATTTCTTTTACAATAAAGACAGATACCAAAACCAAAGTTTGACAAGCTTAGTAGCTGACAGAAACAAGCTCCACTGATATCCACTGGGCAAAATATCAAAGATGAATAGCTCATAATGCAAACTTCAAAAGTATGGTTTAAAAAATAAAATTTGAATCCGTTCGCTGTGGGCAGCTGCTTCTTGTGAGTAAAATAAAATAAATGTTCAATGAATTAATTTTCCACATTTTCTGTAGAAAGACTGACAAATAAACTTGGAAAGATGAGGGAATTGAGAATTAACAGGAATAAATGTATTTATTCCAGCAAGTCCCTCAAAGCTATCTGAAATTTCTCAAACCAGGTAAAAAAGATAAACCTTTTTCTTCTAACCCCACTTTTCTGTTCTGGGCCATATTGCTACTTCTTGGGGACACCTCATTGTGCAGGACACTAATGTCTTTCTCTGTTTTGGGGGCAATAAAGCGGCAACCAAAGGCAAGCCCATACTCCAATCTCCTCCTTTTCATGATGAAAGAGTGGGTAGGCATCTTTCTCAGAAAAAAAAAATGTTTAAAATATAGCAATTTAACAGTACAGGTGTGGTATTATAAACTGAAAATTCCTCAGCATTTTGCCTTAGCCATTATTCCTGATGTAGAAAACTGTGCTACTAGAAACATTCCTATTAATCTGAATTTGAGATATTTCATACAATGTGTATTACCTTTCTGCTGCCTGCAACCTTCTGCCAGGTTTTTTTTCCCCCTTTTTTAGGAGGTGCTTTGAGAGGAATATACCATGAGAACAATACACAGCTGCTGCTGTATAGAGATATCTAATTGTCAATATTGTGGAATTTCTACAGCTTATTACTTGCATTCAGTCTAATTCTGGGCAAATTGCCAGTCACTTCAGGGACATTCAAGTGAGCCATATTACACGTGGTACGGCATCACAGCTTTAAGATACCCGGCTGTTTTGCCTCTGGCCAGGGAATGTTTGTACCAATGCTACTGAGTGAAGGGGGGTAACTACAAATAAAATAAAATTTGTATTTTTTCAAGTGGGCTGCATTTCAAGCCCAGATGTTAGTAATGAAAGATTCAATTTAAGGATTTAAATTACAAATAAATAAAGTATGAAACAGATGTGATTTTTAAGGAAGTTCAAATTATCCAGGAAGAAAAATATCTCTGTGCATGACAAAGTAATAGGGATTGTCTTGAGAGTCTGTTGAAAACAATCTGCTGTGCTAGATACACCCTAAGGACAGGATTGGTTTGGAATGGGAAGGACTGGTGGAGCTTGTCATTAAACAAAAATTGTGTTTAATAAAACTTTATAACCGTGATTAATCCTATGAGGCCCTAAAGGAGTTTGCAGTTTCTGATAAACACATTTTCCTTGTTTGCAATGGTAATGATATTTTGAAGTGAATGGAATCTGAACAAAAAACTCTAAGGGTAAAAAAGGACTTGTCAGGTACCACCTATGAAGAAATTACCATGGCACAAAAGAAAGAAGGGCCACCCACAAGGGAAACCTTAGATTATATGTTTGAAAGAAGGGGGGGAAATTGCGGGTTGATACAGGTCTCTCTTTACGGTAGTTTGATCACCACAGAATTGCCTATAAAACCCACAGAAATTATTCGAGGCCATCTCGCGTGTGAAGATTAGAATCCCACATGTACGATGCAGGTGCTTACTGGCAAAAGAATTAAATACTGGAGCTGCTGCAGTAATTTTAAGCCATGTGTATGCAGAGAGCAGGGAACATCACTCAGTGTAGTTGCTTTGCTGACCAGCACAAAGTCCCAGGGCTGCATGTTTAAAAAGTCACATTTTGCAGGGAGAGCATGCAAGCAGTAGCTATTGATGGGGATGATGATGAAGGAACTAATTCAGCAAGATGTTGAAGAACACACCTGGCTTTAAGCAGCGAGAGACATGCACCTCCTTATGTGCTGCATGGACTTTGCCTGAGGAGGAGTCCATGCATTCCTCGTCACCAGAAAAATAATTTTTAAGGGTTCTGCAAGTGATTAAGAAATCTGTGTCCACAAATCAAAGGTAGAAGGATTGATTAGCACATTATAGAAACAAATATAGAAATATTTGCTATTCTTCCAAACGGGTGTGGTATAGAATCCTTACACAATGAGGTGAAAGTAAACCAGATCAGAATACCTGCAGTAATGATGTGCTAAGCATTGCCTGTCTCTTACCTGATTTTGAGAAGCCATCTGTAAGTAAGAAGATTTCTTTTTATTATATGTGCTACTATTAAATTCTGCATGTTCTACTTACCAGCCCCAGAATGAGCGATTCCACCCATCTTGCAGAAAAACAAAACCCCAACCAAACCAAAAATCCAATAAAAATAAACAGCCTCCTCTGGTATGAATACTCTAGCACTTCCCCGAATTGTCGGAAGCCCTTTCTGTTTGTCTTCATTTTGGACAAAGCCACATTTAGAAATGCTCTCTTCAGCTGGGAATTGTTTGGGTTTCTTTTTAATAGTAGAGAATAAACACTTTCAAGCTATGCTAAAACTTTTTTTTTAATTAACCTTTTTGTTTTTCTCAGTTTTATTCTATAGAGGTTATATTTGCTTGAGACCTTTTGAGTCCAGTTTCCTTGTCTGGCTTATATCTGAGTTTAATATCAAAAGGCAGAGTGCAGCACAGCTTGCTACCTCCTTGCTCTTTGTGACGAATTTTTCATTTCCTACATCATTCACAACTTCTTGCTGTAATTTCACATGGCCTGTATAGCACTGTATATATCTGGACCATAAACAGAGACAAAATCAGGTTGAGCTTTTATGAAAATGAGTCCTATTAAAGTGCAAATTTCTCTGCACCACCATATCACAAGCAGCTTTCAGAGGAAAAGAAAAGAGTGTCAATCCAGTGTTGGCACGTGGGTGGCTCCAATGACCAAAAGGCCTTTACAATCTCCAGCTTCTATGATTCCATATAGATATGGTGCTTCAAGGTAAAGCAAGGAATACTTTTTTCCCATCAATCATCAAATATTTCAGGTACTTCTATTATTAAGTAAAACATAAAAACATGAAAAGCAAAACTGTGTTGTAGGGTGAAAGAAAACATAGAGCACTCAATTGCATACACTTACTTTCCAGATCAACAAGCAAATGTCTTTTTGAGGAGATGCTGGGGCACACTATACAGATATGTTGGTGTCTTCTCTTCATGGAGAAAAAGCTTTTGTTTGTGAAGCACAGAAGTCCACACACACAGAAAAAACAGAAAGAAAGCTAAAACAAAACCAAGCCAACCCAATAGATTTGTATAGATTTTTCTGGCACAGAGTCCTGATTAACTTGCAGTGGAAATGAAGGAACCTCAGTACCTTTCAAAAACACAGTCTCTCAGGATTCATCTCCACAAACCATGTGCACCTTTAGCTAGCTTACACAAGGAAGGCTAGCATATAAAAAAATCTGGTGGCATCTCCCTATCAAAACCTATTAGTTAATTCTTCCTTCATAGCAGCACACGATTAGAAAAGCATTTGATCCTGAAGCAGTCACAGCTCTAAGGTAGCTTGCATGTTCTTCTGGGGCTGATTGGAACCAGGGCCCAGAGAAGACTTCAAGATGAGTTTAGTTTTGTACATCATGCACTTATTGGCCCTCTGATATTTTTTTCTTGGTTTTTGAAGCTATATTATTATTAATTCTAATTTTCTTGTAGTGGCTAGTGCTGAATTTTATGTTTTCCCCCTTCAGATTCTAAGATGATCATTTGAGGACTTATCTCCCAGTTAAATGAATTCCATACTGACAGCGTTACTTTACAATAGGAAAACAAGTCGAATAACAATTGATCATTTTTTGTATGGCTGTGTACAGAACAGTGGCTCTGTTTCTTGTATTATTATTACAGCAGCAATTAAAAGTGCCAGGCAAGGACCAGTCCCCACTGCATTATGTGCTATTTAAACATAAAGTTCAGCCTCTCTAATAAGTTTACAGTCTCTCCTACTCAGTGCCAGACTTTTCTGCCCTCATAAACACACTGGCTTCTTGCTATATCATCTTCAAAGGGTGACCTGAGGATGCCTTTGATACCAGGCTTGTCTGCCATGAAGACCCAGACAGTAAACTGTCTGTTCCTGGGCTCCAGGGTAGGCAGGAACATCCCCCCCGCCACCACCCCACAGAGCCTGGTAGCAGAAACACAGAGCCCACTGACTGCCTGCGAGGAGACCGAGATGGGCTGCAATATCACCTGTAGCCATGACTCTGGAGATGCCCTCCCACCCCAAAATTTCAGCAGAGGGTTGTCTATGTCTGGTTACAACTCTGCCATGAGGAAAAGATGGTGCTCTTTCCCATACTTTATAATCCATACCCAAGGACCTCATCACACAGCTTAACATATCCTTTTCTATGGTCTTTTAAGCACAAGTGCACATCTGCAGAAATATTTCTAAAGCTATATGTAAAGTTTAATGTATAGTGCATAAATAACAGATGCACAAGTGCATCTTGAGATGAACAAATTCTGTGAACATATTCATAATTAGAGATTATAACACATTGCAGACTTCAGGAAAGATATTTTCTATGAGGAATTATAGGCATCAATGCATCGCAGAGTGAGGGGCTGGATTTAGATCATGAATCTCTTTTTCCAATTTATAAAGCTGCCAAAGTTGACACAAGAGTAGGTAAATTAATTGATGGGCCTTGTGCTATAAAGGTGTAGGTTTAAAACGTAAGCCTCAATATGCCACACGTCCTGCCAAGCCTGAGGAATGTGAGGCTCCCTATGGGTTAGCTTATCACAGAGATGAGAGAAGTCCTGTGAGTCAGACTGTTTTGCTTGTGGGGTTTGGAGACTTTCCTGCTCTGGGTTTAATCCCCAGTGGTGCAGTGCCTGCCGGATGCTCAGAGCTTGTGTGCACCCACCAGCACAGCTCCAGGGGCTCACCACACTTTGGGACCCTGGCTAATGCCTCTGTACACACCGCCGACACGTGTGGAGGTACCAGCCTTCTCAGTGCTCATTTTAGATTACACTAAACTTCATTGCACCTCCTGGACCTGCCCTTCTACTTGCTTTGCATGGACAGGTTAAAGCACAAATACAGGTGCTGCAGGTCAGGACATTGTGGGAGAGCTTGCATGTTTTTTGCCAATACCACACCTGACCTATGGGACAAAAAGGCCACTTTGGCTTCCAAGGACCTCAACCTGACAGCTTTCATGAGCACTGAATCCACTTTTGAAAAATGGAACCCCTCGATGGAATTAAAGCCTTGGAATAGAGTTGTCTGTTATTTATTCTATATTTAATAATCCTTCTCTATGACACACATTGGAGATATAGGAGACGCTCTCATAAACTTTTTAAAATAAACCCATTTCTTTCCCAGGAGGTTCCACCTGACACAAGCCATTACTGAAGATTGACACGAAAGTGTGCTGGTAGCCAAGACATGCTCTAAGACAAGAAGACACTTAAATGATTTATTTGTGGTAAGGCATTTGAGAAGCTGTTTGGCCAGTACAGAAAGGAGCGGGGCACTCTACCTCCAAACTGATGCAACAACTTGGAGAAAAAAAATTGAAATACAGAACTTACCAATTTATTGCATGCATTAGTTATCAAAACAGCATTTGCTTTTTCACAACTATTGACCAGATATCACTGGTTTCAAACTGGCAAGTAGGAAAAAAAAAGGACCATGAAGTGCCCTTGGGAGCTCTACTCTCCCAGGAAGAGGAAGAGAGTTATTTTGACTGCCCAGTGTGCAGTAGGAGGCTGACAGCAGATCATGTTGAATCATTTCAAAGTTCAATGCAAACTCAACAGAAGTACAGAGGCAAGAAGCCAGGGAATCCTCCCAGGAGTCTAGATTGCAGGAAATAAAACCTAAATCAATGCACCACCGAGGATGCCTATCAGCAGACCATTAAGAAACACCAAGCTCTCCTCTATAGCTGAAGAAAAATGCTGGTGTTACCTCTTCTAAACAGAGGAACAGTTTTTCTCCCAGAGCTGCTGGTTTGGCAAAGGGAAGGGATTTGGTTCTAGGTCTGTACCTGATTAGATCATAAATCATGAAGCAAAAGATGCCCCAAGCACTCTTCCGGAATGGGCAAGAACTAGCTGAAGGGTCAGAAAAGTCTTTCCACTGTATATGCAAAGATGGAAGGGTTGAAACAATGATTTTTTTTTTTTCCTTCTGGGTTGCAAGTGGCTAAACACAAAACAAAAAAAAAAGTAAGACTTAAAATGCTGTTAATTTTTTAATGCCTGCAAGCAAACTTTCCCTCTAATATCAGAAAAACAGGCTTTACTGAGAGGAAAAATCTGTCATCTTTCAGACCAAACAATTTTTTCAACCTATTTTTAAGGAAAGGGGAAGAGATGGGATATGGAAAGGTGCATGAGCCAGGCTGTGCAGTAGAGGCTGCTTGCAGATTTAATTGTACTGAGAGCTGCTGCCTCTCTTTATGTCTGCTAGATTTAAACCACCTTACACCACTAACAGATCCAACGCAGCAAAGCACATCAACATGTGCTGAGCTCTAACTCATTCAGATTACTCACACGCCTAACAAAAATCATGTGCTCGTGTGTTTTTCTGTGCTTCTCACCACAGAACCAGAAGCAATTTAGAAATGTTTTCACTCTCGAATGAAATTAAGAATTTGGGAGTAGTCAGCAGAGGCTTTTTCTAAAAAACCTTCATTTCTTTGTGTCTCTACAACTTGACATTCTGCTGTTTCTGCCATTTACATCTTGTTAATGCTGGGCAGGTGTTTTCCAGTGCAGGATTTTCCATTTGCAGGATGTCAGAGGGACACACACAGGACAGTGGGATTCTTGGAAGCTGCAAGGGACTGGCAGCCTCTGAAGCTGCATGAGAAACAGCACGATGTCAAAATTTACTCTTCAAAATGTTTTAAGGTTCAGATGTTGCATCACGTATTTGGCTAAATTAAATTTCCCGGCAACTGTTTCCTTAAGCAAACATTTGCTTTCAAACCAATCCCAGATTTTTTATTTTTTATTTCCCCCCTCAATATAATATCTGATTCAGCAGATTTTAAATACTCAATATATCTTTAAATGCCAATGCACAACAAGTATAGCAGGTGTTTAATTGTGGTTTAAATATCCACATTTTTCACATTTTACAATCACAATTAAAATTAAGCAATAACACCAAAGGAGTTCCGGTATGCAGCAATAATACTTACCCATATAGTGAAATTGATAAGGATCCAGATATAATGATGCCCATTGTAGTAACCCTGTGGTGACTGATTGCTATTCTGCTGTTAGCAAACAACTAAGAAATACTTTATTTTTTTCAGAATTATCAATTTGTTTCTAGGGTATGAGAACAATGAAAACCTTGAGGGAGAAAGCAATAGTTAGTGAGGTATTAAAACAGTTCTATAACTAATAAAAACACTAAATCAAGTTAGATATGCAGCAGTGTGTCATTTCTATTTTAATAAAAAAGTACATTATTCTCTCCTCAAAATTACAAAATTTTATTTTTTTAGTCATTGCCAGCATAATCGGAAAGTTAAAAAAAGTCATAAATCTACAGTTTCTGGAACTGTCATTTATGTGATTTCTACTCTTTAAAAAGACTGAGTATAGCACATGTATTCATAAAAAAATCTTTTTGAAAACTTATTTGCATCATTGCTTAATTTTTTTTTAAGCAAGGGAAATTTCAGATAAAAAAATGTTTGAGTTTTCTAATGTCTCCATACAGGAGTGATCTGTGAAACACATTCTTAGGACCAATACCTCCTACACATATTCTCCTGGATGGTAAAATAAATCTAATGGATTCATACTGCAACACAAATCCCATGCTATGGGAAAACCAACAGACAAACTGTGCTCTTCTAATGCAGAAACCTAAGTAATAAAATGTACCATTCAAAGAATAACTGATAGTATCATCACAAATTAACACGAAAAAGATCATATTCCTCACCTTCCAAAAATGCAGAGCAAGAGATAAGTGACTGTCACATGGCTGGGAATGGTATTTTTATAATTTGGGTGATCTGAAATTTATTGTTTATTAATATTTAATAACTCAATCCCATAGTTCTCGCTCAAGTAAATTTCCCATAGA
>VYZR01015543.1:2367-14054 GCA_013400675.1 Oxylabes madagascariensis
CCTTCCCCAGCTGAATATAATGAAGTTGGCGCTTGGGTTTGGAGCACAGGGTTTTCAAGTACCTGACAAAGGTCCTGTGCTTAAACTGGGCAGGCTGCAGGTGGGCTGCTGAGGACACAAAAGACAATTCCTTCCACCCCTGCTGCTNACTTGCATGTGAGGACCCCTCATTTCAGAGCAAAGGGAAAAGAGCAGAACTCACAAGTGTTGCCAGCCCAGTGCATCAACCTTTCTGGAGGAGCCAGAAAAAAAGTCTTCTATCTTGCAGGGTTAAATAAAACAAAAAGCAGTAAATCAAATGCACTTTAGCTGTTTCTAGGAGCTGAAAATTCATCCCGCATTAATTCCAGTTTCTGAATTATAGCCATAACTTTCATATTCATAGATGCCAAGGTGGTGTGAGGATTCCCAGGAGTGCCAGAATGATCAGGGACATCAGCCACTTTTAGACCTACACACTGNNAGTGCAGATGATAGGGAAAGGTGAAAAAGATCCTACCCAACTTGAACTGTCCTGGAATTTTACTGTAGAAATTCAACTTCAGCATTATATTGCTTTTGGTGTTTGTTTTGTTTTGATTTTGTTTGTTTGTTGTTTTGGGGTTTTTTTGTAAGATTGTCATAAATTATTGTTTACTTCTTCATTAATTGTTCAGAAGTTAACAAATGTAAACTAAATGCAGAAATATGGAAAGATTCTAGATCCATCAGTATTGGTTCTTGAGGTGAAGGCTTCCTTTGAAGCAATTATTTGGTACTGAAAGACTACTTGTACCTTAGGGCAGCAAAAGAAAAAGAATGAAGTGAGAAACCAGAAGACATCTGGTGCACTTCTCTATCATTTGAAGAAAAGGAGAAGTGGGAAAAAGAAAAACCTAGAGAGCAAAAGGTCACCAAGAGTGCATTGTAAAGCAGATAAATGTAAGGACAAGAGCCAACAGCTCTTTTGATCAAGTAAGAACTTGTGTATGGAGTTAAATTACCAGGTGTTCCTCCGTCTTAATCAAATAATTTGTTTGGAGAGCTGAGGAGCTGACTTTGCTGTCCTTGCCTGCAGTTATTCCAGCTGGGCATGTTGTCCTCACTTCTCAGTTTTCATCCTCTTTGTTCTCCTTGTCTTTCATATTGACTTTCTGAGCTCTGCATTTCAGTAGAACATTTAACCTGATCATCGAAAAAGGCAGTGCTCTGGATCTCTCGTGCACATTCAAATAGAACTCAGTAGAACCTTATTGGAAATCAAGAATAAAACTTTATATGATGAGGTTTTCCATATGTGTACAGCTTCTAATACCACCAAAAAATATGATAGGAGAGATATTCAGAACAGGCATAATCAAAGACTCATGGAAAATAAGCCTAGACAGGATTTCTTTGCACCTATCCCACTCTCCCAGACAACAGCAATATTCAAAATAATTACCATTCATAACTGATTTCAAGTAATTTTGAAGTCATTAGTTCACTAATCCTTCTATCAGGCTCCCATTTACTTAAGGAGTATTAAATGGAACTGGCTAGTATTTTCTCAACAACATGGCTTTACATTTGAAAGAGTTTTCATTGATAAAAAAAATTCCAACAATTATCTAAACTTCACTTGGGAAGGTACTCTTATTTTTTGTCACCATGTTTTGAACTTTCTGACTTAAAAAGAGGAAGAAAGCATAGGATCACATATTTCCTCCACCCTGGAATAACCTGTATCCTTTTAGCTACAGTGCTCCAGTTGGAGGAGACATCCAACTTAGGGTCCAGCTGCATGTGCTGCAGGTCAGGATAGCAAACTCCAGTTGGTGTATTAAAGAATTAGACAATCTTTTTTGGGGAGACACTATGCACGCAATTTTTCGATCTCTAACCAGACCCATGGAGAGCTGGAGAGCCTCACAAAGCAGTAGCCCAAAGCACACTTTTCACAGTTCTGTCCCCATGAAAAATATCTCAAATGCATCATAAAGAGGAACAACAAAATATTTCCCCTGTGATAAATCTTGTGGAGTGTTTCCTATTCAGCACCTGGATTTGTTTGGCACAACACCACCACTAAGTTTTTACGTTTGGGGAAACCATGGCACTAACCAAATGGCAGGGCTGAGACATTTTGGAATCTCCCAGTCCTGGGCTGAACCATGGAGGCCACACTGCTTCCCTAGAGGGTTTATAGTCATGCTAGACTACAGCTTATTCTAGATCTTAGAGACACAAAGGCATCAATCTGCAAACACAGGCTGTTCTGCATCTCAGCTATCCATCTAAAATCTGGGATTATACCACAATTCTTAGAGTCTCATCTAAAGATAGGCAACCTCTATAGAGAGATATTCTTCAATAAGTACTATTCACAGATAATTTGTTTAATTACTTAATTTAATTTAATATTTTAGCTAAAAAAACCCCAAAACCCTGCCTTAAAACTTTCTAGGTATTTTTAAAGACTGTTTTAATGGCAAGTTGAAGATGATTAGTGGTACCTTCCTCTTTTCATTGTGTTATCATGTAAAGTGTGATGGTCTCAGTAGCCTTGTGGCATGCTTCACCCCAACCTCTTGGGTATAGCAAGACAGTTCAGAAGTTGCATGCTTGTGGAAGTGGGTCATGTTACAGGCAAGGAGCTGATTTCTTCCTTTAGAAACTAAAAAGAGGAAAAACATGCAGTTATTAATCTGGTCTCTGGTTTTAGACACTGATAATCCTCTCAGGCATTCCATTTTAAAATTAATTTGAGATAAAAAAGAAAATGTCATTTCTCTATCCTTCCTGAGACACTGCCCTAAGTGACTCCCTTTCCTTGGGATGTGGCCATCAGGTAACTGCTTTCCAGGCTATTTTATCCAGGTCTATAGATCCTGGGAGGAGCTGCCATTCACAAAGACTAACAGAAGTCTCTGGTGGCCAAGAGAAATAAGTGGCTCACAGCACTGCTCATTAAGTCCTTCTTTGTGCTACATAGGTAGATTAGTCTCCTTTACTTAATCTAGTGAGACTTCAATTGCTTGAGAATAGTGGTCATATCAAGTTGCTTTAATTGGTCTGAGGGCTGGAGTGCCTTAGAAAACGCAGTAAAACATCATACCCATAATAATATCTTGCTCTCTCTTTTTCGCAAGAAGGACACTGGTGCTAATACTCCTGCTCTGAACTTTTAAAAGGAATTTTAATTACTTGAATACTAACTTAATTCATTATTAGTTTTTAGCTTTCCTTCTTAACTGTTTCCATGTAGACAGACCATGTATGGGATAGACCATTTCAATTGGAAGGGACCCAGAGCAACCATCTAATCCGACTGCCTGACTGTTTCAGGGCTGACCAAAAGTTAAAGGATGCTGTTAAGGGCGCTGACCAAATGCCCCCTAAACACTGACGGCTGGGGGCATTGACTACCCCTCTAGGAAGCCTTTTCCAGGGTTTGACAACTCTCTCAGTAAAGAATTGCTTCCTAATGCCCACTCCAACTCCCCCTTGCTGCAGCTTGGAACCATTCCCACACATCCTATCATTGCATCCCAGGGAGTAGAGCTCAGCACCTCTCTCCCCCTTCCCCTCCTCAGAAAGCTGCAGAGAACAATGAGGTCACCCCTCAGCCTTGTTCTTTCCAAGTTAGACAAGCCCAAAGTCCTCAGCTGCTCCTCACAGGACTTGTTTCCAGCCCTGTCACCACCTTTGTTGCCCTCCTCTGGTACATTCAAGGATCTTCACAACCTTCTTAAAAGGTGGGTCCAGACCTGCACACAGTGCTCAGGGTGAGGCTGGTGCAGTGGGTAGTCCCCTCTCCTGGCTGGCTGGTTATGCTGTGCTTGATGCACCCCAGGATGAGGGTTGCCCATGGGGCTGCCAGGGCACATGATGGCTCACCGGGAGCTGCTGCTGACCAGCACTCCCAGGTCCCTTTCCACAGGGCTGCTCTTCAGCCATTTCTCCGCCAGTTCATGCTTGTGCCCATGATATTCCATCCCAGGAGCCAGATCCAGAATTTGGACTTGTTTAATTTCATCCCACTGATGACTGCCTAATGCTCCACTCTATCTCTCTGCAAGGACTCCTGTCCCTCAAGAGAGTCAGCAACACCTCCATGTTTCACATGATCAGCAAACCTGCTAATGGGGCATTCAATTTGTGCCTCCAGATCACTGAGAGATATTTTGAACAGCACTGGCCCTAGAACTGATCCTGAGGAACACCGCTGGTGACCGGTCACCAGCCAGATGTAGCCCAATGCTGATGCCTCACCCTCTTCCTTCCCCCCACCCTGAGACAAGGGAGGGAATACCTTATTGCTTCTAGGCAATAAGGCTTTCTCTCAGAGAAAGTCAAACCATGCAGAGATTTTTCTACAACTCAAAGAGCACAGAGAACCTGCAGTCAGTAGAAATGGCAATATCCATTCAGAAAATCACATCACTTTCCTTTATAGCCTATGGGGAACAGATGAAAAACAAGCTACAGCTGTGAGATTTTTGGAGTTGAAAGCTTGAAATGAGCAGGGCACAGGCCCTTGGGTCAGGCTTTTAGAGGTTAGTCTGCTACTCAGTGAGGTGAGAGGATTACATCATCTTTTGGTACCTGCTGCCTACCCCCCACCCCTGAAACTTCTGACAAAGGAACCAACTTTCAATTCTGAACACTTTGATTCCCCATTTACAGAACTAAGGCAGGAGTTGGAATGAGGTGGCAAAACAACTCGTGAATTCTCATGCTGTTTATACTTGAGTAGATGAATAGAAGTCATTTATTGGTGTAAAAACAGGAATCTGTTAAGAACAACATTAGGGCAAACAGCAAAATATGAAAACTCTACTAATTAATAGGATGTTGCTACTTAGCAGAAATTTTTCACAAGGCAGCACTTTGCTCTTTACGTGATCTGTTTTCCAAATAGCTTCAAACAATACTTGTTTTAATATTATTTTCTGGATAGGCTACCAAGAATGCAAAGAACGCAAAGAATTGTTTTCTAGGGGGAGAGAATTTGTGTTTCTAAAAAGAGAGGGGATTTCTCATCTCTTTGATAGATCCTGCACTTGCACCATCTCTGAGTGATTAATAATACCATCAGCTCTGCAGAGTTGTGACCACTCAGTATGCAAAAGGGAACATGACTGAAACAGTAAAAGTAATGTATGGGTTTGGTATCAGAAAAAAAGAGACCTGGTACCAAAATGTCTTGTGTCAAGGTGCCGCCTTCTGTTCCAGATATGCATCTGGCTCGTTTGGCACCATTGAGTGAGCTGCTTACCTTCCACATCATTGAGAGCCAACAGGGAAATCATGGCTTGGGATCACCAGAATCTCATGAAAATTACTCTCTGCTTTCCAAATTTCCACACTAACTTTTTTTTTTTTTTTTTTTAATTAGGAAGCTAGCCAGAAATCTTGAAAATTATCTTGCAAAGCAGAGGAGTCAAAATTCAAAGTGAATTCTTTTACTTAGACGAGACACAGTAGTACGTAAGGCACCTACAATAGAGAATAGAAATGTTGAGCTGCAGAAAAGCTGATGTGAAAGACCGAGGTCAAAAAAAGTCAAAAAAGTTCTCCAGTCTAAGCTGCTGGCTTTTGAAATGCAGACACAAACCAGAGGAAACTCTTCTGCCAAGTAAAATGACTAGGGAATACGCAAATAGAATGATCTGAAAAATCTGGCATTTTTAAAATCATGGAAGAACAAACAAAAAAGAAATTAAATAAAACCACGCAGCCAGAGTGGTATTCTCACCCCAAAGCTTACTCTCCATATGCATGCTGACCATTTGTAAGGAGTTGCAGATTTCCTAATTACCAAATTAAAAAATTTAATGATGTTAAAAAGAAATAGTGATGTTGAAAAGAAATATTTTCTTTATGAACCTCTAAGGGTTTTTTCATCTCATTTTCTAACATGGAACATTTGAACGAAATAATTGAAAAAAAAAAAACAACCCCAAAACCTTGAGATACTTCTGGGCTCACCTGTTCAGCTGGCAGGAAAGTTTCATAAAATACATCAAGTTGGAGGAAACCCATCGAGATGATTGACTTCAACTCCTGGCCCTGCACACGACACCCCAACAGTCACACAGTGTGCCTGAGAGTGTTGTTCAAACATTTCTTGAACTCTGTTGGGCCTGGTGCTGTGACCGCTTCCCTGGGAATCCTGTTCCAGTGCCTAACTAACCTAAACCCCCCCTGACTCACCTTCAGGCCATTCCCTTGGGTCCTGTCACTAGTCACCAGAGGGAAGAGATCAGCATCTGCCCCTCCTCTTCCCCTCATGAGGAAGTTGTAGCCTGCAATGAGGTCTCTTCTCAGTCTCCTCTTCTCCAGGCTGAGCAGACCAAGTGACCTCAGTCTCTCCTTGTAAGGCTTCTCCTCCAGACCCTTCACCATCCTCATGGCCTCCCTTTGGATACCCTCTAATAGCTTAACACATTTCTTATATTGTGCCTCCTAAAACTGCTCCCAGCTCTCAAGGTGAGGCCGCCCCAGCTCAGAGCAGAGCGGGACAATCCCCTCCCTTGCCCGCCTGGCCATGCTGTGTCTGATGCCCCCAGGACAGGCTTGGCCCTCCTGGCTGCCAGGGCACTGCTGCGTCGTGTTCAACTTGCCATTGACCAGGAGCCCTGGGTACCTTTCCATGGGGCTGCTTTCCAACCTCTCATTCCCCAGTCTGTCTGTACATCCAGGGTTGCCCCATCCCAGGTGCAAAACCCTGGTTTCTTATCCCAGGGACTACTTTATACGTTACCCTCCCAGTCTTCTGGAAATGCAATTAGTTTACTAATCTGCACAATGTCAGGAGGATTTGAAGCCCGCATAAGTATTAGGTCCACTTTTTCCTTCAACTCTTGTTTTTCTTTCTGTTCCTCCTGTAACTGTCTCTGGAGTTCTATTTTGAAGGACAGTAGTTGCTTTCCATCTCGGTTTTCAGTCCTTGTTTCTCTTTAATATTATCTTTTCTGTAGTAGCAAGCAGCTTCTGGACAGGTATCTAACCTTTTGCAAATAATCACTTTATTTTTTCTAGCCTTTTTACTGCCCCTAGCAACTTATAGATGTCCCTCCACAGCTTTCCAATCACACCAGTTATCCTGAGCCCCTTTGTCTGAGAACCTAGAACTTGGACTTCTTCCATGCTTTTGTAAGTAGTCAGTGATACTGCCTGCAAACCTGCTGACTACATCAATTTTTGGCAAATGAGTGTTTTAAGGTCACTTAACAAATCACTGGCAAAGGTAAAATAAAAACCAGGTTTAATGTAGAAGTGAAAGCACAACAGAGTTCTTTGGCATGGTTCACTCTACTACTTACCAGATGGTTAAAAAAGCAAACAAAAAACCAGTATCAATCAATCCAGACCAAAAATATCCCCAAAGTGTCTCTGTACAGAGAACTGCAGCTCCTGACATGTGGTGAGACACCACCTTCCTTCCTCAGAGCTTTACCCAGGGCCTGCTGGGCAATCAACTGGCCCCCACTCCTGACTTTTCATACACAAGGAGACAACACGCAAAAGATCTTTCAAAAATCAATCCACTGTAATCATACACAAATCGGAACAGTTGTAAAATCAACTATTTAAAATATTGAAAATTGCGTATTTTCCTAGCAAATTTCCATGAGCAAACATTTTACCTACTGCAGCAGAAAATTTTGAGGTCAAGTTTCTTCAACAAAGCAGAAAAATGAGTTGGTTGTAAAGAAATGTGTTTGTTTCAATTGTTACAGATGAGTTATCTATAAAACACTCATTTACTGTACTATCATCTCTCTGCAATTTCTATGGGCTATTTTGGCCACCTAAAACAGCTAAGTTCATATTACAGGGACAATCATAGAATTTGAAATCAGAAGGAAAATAGTAGAAAACCCTGGTTTTCCAGGTTTCAATGCATTTTAATGTGAATTTATAATAAGCATTCTAGGCTACTTTCTAATCCTCCAGATATTATCAATATTCATTTTTAATGTATTTACTGTAGGAATTTAGTTTGATCACTGAGAATGTCTCTATTTCACTTTTGTATGAACTGTCACAGATTCAACACAGTGTGAACTAAAGGGAAAAGTCATCCCTTCTGTGCTGACACGCATCATGCCCGTGAATGTAGCTTCAGAGCTGAAAGCAACCCACTTCTCTCAGCATCTTGCAATTCTGCTTACAGCATAACACTTCAATGGATTTCTCCCACCCTCACTCTCTGCAGTCTCTGTAGAGGGTGAGAAAGATCCCAAAACATGAGTTGCTCAGTTTGTCCCCAAACCCACCTCGCACTTATTTGAGAATAAGCAAGACTCTTTCAAAATCAATGGATTCTACATGGCATTTATAAGCAAGAGATGATGCTCCCTCTTCCAAAAGGGCTGCTGAGTGCTTTAGGTGGCTGTTACTATAAAAATATTCTGTATCAAAAATTACCATGTGGTTTTCTAGAAACCTGCTCCATCCCAGTGCAGCACTCTGATATTTCATTGCTCTGTCTGCTTCCTCGTGTGACGTGCAGAATCTAAGATACTGCTTGTGTGCCTATTCACGCCTCCATTCAGCACTATACCTGCTCTCCTTCACTTCCTCCAGCATTTAACAGCGTAGGATAAAGAGACGTGGATGGCATTAAGAAATATTTCTCCCATTGCACTACTTTGCATATGCCCTCTGTTTGCTTGGCAAATGGAATTTTTCTCAAGGACAGTTTTGCTCAAGTAGCTGTGTTAAACTGTTCATACTGCCTCAGGACAAAGATACAATATTTGAATGTTTGCTTTGGAATGAGGATTTGGAGATGCGTTAAATAATGAGAGATTTTAATGGATGCTTTGAAGGCTCTAAAGCCAGAGAAAGAGAAGAAATACATCATTTCTATCTACAGCTTAACTGATGGCTTTCCCTTTTCAAAAGACAAGATATTAGCAAGTTGTCTGGTTCAAGAGCATCAGTTCGTGGAAGGAGTGGGTACCTGCCAATAAGGACAGAACAACTGCGGGGGGAAAACCATTCCACCTGTTCATGAATGTAATTCTTCTGTTTTCTGTTCCAGCTCATCCTTGCCACATGGGAAGGCGGCTACAACTTGCAGTGCCAGAACCTCCACAGCGCAGGGGAAGCCGATATCCGGGTGAGAGACAAAAGCAGCTCAGCCCTCAGCATCCTTTGTTTTGACTGTCTTTAACTGTCCTAGGACATATCCTGAGCTCTGATAAAATATCTCTACTCCAAGAGAGGATGTATTTCATTGTATTGAGTATGAAATTTAGGTTTTTTCAAAAGAATCATCTGGCAGCAAAATCTGTTCAGTGTCAAGAAAATGGTAGCACCCTTAAAAAAAACCAAACAAAACAACCCCAAAGTGAAACAAAAACCCACCCACAAAACTGCACCTTTGGAAAAAAACTCCAAAAACAATTAGAAAACCCTTCCTCAAAGTTTATATTTCTTAAATTATATTTTGTAATTATATATTTATACAATTGCTTAAAAGATGTGGGGGTTTTTTACAAAACTTTTTGCTTCATTGAAAAGCAAAATAAAACTGAAGACAGAGCTTGTGGTTTTCCTTTAATAGCATATTAATGCCTGCTGGGAAGTTGCATGCCTAGGGAGTGCAGAAGTACAGTAATACTTAAGCACTTATATGGACAGATACTGATCTCTTGCTCCTTTGTTCTTGCTTATACAGGTAGCCAAGGTGCTGTGGTGGTATTATTTTTCCAAAGTAATTGAATTCATGGACACTATCTTCTTTGTACTGAGAAAGAAAAGCAGCCAGATCACCTTCCTGCATGTGTATCATCATGCCACTATGTTTAACATTTGGTGGTGTGTTCTGAACTGGATACCTTGTGGGCAGAGTAAGTCTTTGTTTGCTTCATCACCCTGGGTCTAAGACAGCTGCAGCTGGGGAGGAATCACATCACCATGCAAAGGAATTGTGTCACTGTGCAATATGAGGGCACCTTTAGGGTTCAGAGCCTTTCAGAATTGCTGCCCACCTGCAGAACACAGGAAAAGTTAAAAGCGTGGTTAAAAGTTCAGGCCAAAAATACCTGAGTGCTAGGCTCTAGATTTTCACTTAGCTGCCACAAACTCATGTATTTACTTCTCTTCAAAGCACGTTTAAGTATAACAGTACTGAGTAGCACAGAAGAGCCATCACATACAAGACCTACTCCAAAAAGCAGACACAGGAAGAAGTCAGGACCCTAGTAAAGCCTTTATCAATCACAACAAATTAAATCAATGGCCCTTTTACAGGCTCAACTCTTGTGTGCATCAATCTGTGCTTTAGCAAGGTACTTTACTTACATAGTCAGTAATTAAAATATCAGTTTGAGTTCGTTCTGTTTTATGTGAGAATACAGCCTCAGAAGGTAATAGTAACTGTCGTCATCTTCCCTGTTAGGAAGGGATCTATGATGCCACAGGCTGGTCACTTGGCATTTGTATAAGAAGCCCAAACAGCAGAGAACTACTTCAGCTGTCTCACAACAGGCACACTTTTCCAGTGCTTCACACAGCCAGAGGCTTCCTGTGGAGCGGCTTCCGAAGTTGAGAAAAAACCCAGTTCTCTTGCAACCTATTAGAGGGTGTCACCTCAGCCCATTGTAACAGTCTGTAAAGAAATTTGTTGCAGGTCTTTTTCAGAACTAAAAGCAGAATTCACATTTGTTGGCACTTACTGTGGACAGCACAAAAACAAAGTAAATCACTGTTAGAGGTAGGAGCAGAGATCAGGGATTTCAAAGTGATTAGGAGCTATTTCTAGAGGTGTAAACAAATCAGTGGGGGTTTGTGCTTTGTAATGTGTGGTCCCCACACTTCGCACTAGCATTGCATGACTGTAATTAAATCAGTAGCTAAGTAATTAATCAGCGGCAAAAACAGAACAACCGGTGAGTCCATCTAGTAGTTGTAGCACTGCCATCAAACACACAAGCACACAGCAGAGAGTAGTGCTGCTACTTCTCCATAGTCTGCAAAGTACAGAGGATAATTAAATTCCTCTAGAACTAGTGTTCACTAAATGTAACTAATAAGAGCAGCAAGGTATCATCTGGGATGAAATTCTGTAAATGTGCATCTAGCAGAAGAGCCAAAGAAGAAAAAAGGAGCAATGATCAAACACAGCCACAAGAGGTTGGTTTAATTCAGAGGAAAGCCCTTGCTACTGCATCAGAGAGCAGGAGTACAGGTGTCTCCCAGGGTCTTAAGCTGCATACTAGCAGCAAAGTCATCCACAGCAGTGTTTAAAGCTTACAGGAATAAAGGAAAGACTCATAGCAAGAAGAACTTAAGGAGAGGAAAAAAACCAGCCTGTAAACTACAGAATAGGAAAAAGTGGAAGAGAAGAAAAATATGAGATAAAAATACAATATTCAGCATGAGAAAAACCTTCTAGGAAGTATCATTTGGTTTTTCAGTTGTCCCTAGGGGAGCATCTCTCCACATCAGGAATGTCTTTAGCAAGGAATAAGCAAGAAAAGAACACTTACCATATGCAAGTGATTCAATATAGAAGCAATATCACAAGCAATAATACCCTCTCTCACTTTTTAGCAGTTTGCATTCAATTTTTTTTTTTCCTAATGGATTGTTATAGGTTTCTTTGGACCCACTTTGAACAGCTTTATCCACGTGCTTATGTATTCTTACTATGGACTATCAGTCATCCCTTCTATGCGCAAATATCTCTGGTGGAAGAAATACCTCAC